>JAOXYB010071056.1:1223-17511 GCA_028565635.1 Phoronis ovalis
GCTCAGTGGTCATTCTAATGTCTAGCTCAGTGGTCATTCTAATGTCTAGCTCAGTGGTCATTCTAATGTCTAGCTCAGTGGTCATTCTAATGTCTAGCTCAACCATTAATTATTATAATGCTTATACATAAAGTTGCTGTATAAACTGTGTATGTAACTATTAATAATTTATTTGCCATAACTTTCCCCTGCAAATGTTCTTATAACTAAAAACAATATGTCTGGAAACAAAATCTTAAAAACCATAGTCGTAGACATAAACTAGGTAGCACTGAATGATTCTTTATTAACATTTTACCATCATGGTAAAAACTGGCCGTCTAATAAGGGTCAAAACAGATTCGATTTTTTTTTCATTATAAAGCAGATATTAAGCCAATATTTTTGGTTTATACATATTTGCAATGCATAGTCCTTTGTTTCCCAATAATTTAATTTTGTTATTATGTAGATGATACCATATTTCTTGTCATAAAACTTAAATTTAAAATTGTAGTGACAGCTTTTAATGTTACAGAGTCTAGTCATAATAGATTTTCCATGCTAACTTTTTTTGAGCAGCAAAATGCAATTATAACAAAATGCATTCTAACATGAAATGTCTGTCCTCTTACCTACCTTTAAACAGGTAATCCTTGCTCTTCTCTATCCTTGTTTGAGTCCCTCTTTGGTTCGAATGTAAACTGATGTATTCATCTTTGTTTTTTATTGCTGTATCATCCCTGGGCAGTTGAAATATTAATTGTCGAGAAATTTGGTAATGACACATTTTTGAAAATGCTAAAAACAAATAACAACTATAGTAACTTAAAGTTAATTACATTTCTTGTTGTAGTCAGTGGTGGTATGCCACATATAGCAGACCTGTCTTTATCAGCAGAGTTGATCTGAATTATTTGTCTAGTAATTTGTGAGAAACTGTAAATGATTCTTTATAAATAAAAAATGCAGTTATTTTAATTTCTTTCAAATGTGGCTTAAAAAATGTAACCGTTCCCTTTTTTTGTCTTATTGCAGATGTTACATATGCACGTATCCTCCATAGAGAAGTTGCCACTCACTACAACAGGATCACCGATTCTAGTCAGAACAAAGACGTTCATGTGTGTCACATTCATTATTCCAAAAGAGAGGGATTGTCATGATATTTACACTTCATTATTAACTCTGTCACAGCCAGGTGAGTATATATTGTTATCATTCAGAAGTGCCTAGCTTGCTTTCTAAAACTAAGGACAATTGAAAAATCCACACTTGGGACAAAATTAACCGTATGTTGTTAAAGACCGTCTGCGTGTACTTGGGCCATCGACAGTCGGGAATGTAAATATTTTAGACATACCATATTTTGTTGAATGAATCACATGCGTGATAACTGTTCACTCACAAAACCTGAAATTATTGTAATATTTAAGTTCATGACTGGTAGCGCCTCCAATTGAATGTATGCAAATAGTTTATTGGAGATTCTGCTTTAAAGCATCTTAATATGAAGTTATTTTTTTGTGTTAACTGCTTGCAAATGAAAAATTAAATCTGAACAAAATATCAAAGTTAAAAGAAAATGCATGAGCCATATTGTGTCTGTTATTACATTATAGTTAGAATGCATAGATTCTGGAACTCTTTCACTGTAGCATGTAGGGCTGTGTAAAAGTCACAGGGCAATGGGTAAAAATACTGAATACGAAGGGATTGCAGGAAATAAAGACACTTGGCTATCTTCTATTATTTATTAAATGCATTATGATCACAAAAAGTAAGGCCTCCATGTAGTGCCTCTGTGTACGCAGTGTAATGGTTGTTGCTATACTGCTAAAATGGCTGTGAAACAGAAGAATTTTAAACCAGGCAGGTTCATTTTGTTATGACATTTATTGATTTAGGAAATGTAATTCAAAGTCATGCAAACAAACAACGTATTACATCTTTTAAGCCTTTGAAATTGTTCAGTGTAGCTTAACACAAAACTTACACAGCCCATGCACAATGTAATATCTTAATGAAGTATCATGAACAAGTACAAGAACAATCAAGAACTGTGCTTCGTTAGACTAATTAGATCTACCACAGTTGTTAACGGAATGCACTGCCAGTAGCCAACCTAATTATCTCCAGTAAACGATAAATAATAATAGTTAATAAATAATAACCTTGATTGTTTAACCTGTCGTAAAATCTTGTCGTGTTTATATAAAACAGGTTAGGAAACTCTTGGGATTTATTAATTGTTCTGTTATTGTGTTGCTCAGAGAATACCAACAGAAGCAAGAAGGCTTTCCTAGCCAGTTGTTTGATTTCCACTTCATTCTTAGAAAAAATTAATTAATGAGATCAATATTTGGCTGCCATTTCTTCCTGTTCAGCTTTAGTTAGTTCAATATCTGATTTGATTAGGCAACCATAGACATGAGACGTTTAATTCTTGAAAATGTAAAGTCTCTCTGAGTTGATGGATTGAAAGTTCTCATATTGTGTTATGAACGAACATCAGCGAAATTAAGAAGAAGAGAAGATCATTACAGCCATTTATTGCCCTTATTTGTGTACTGTTGTGATTGTGTTTCAAGTGCATGTAAATTTTAATATGTTAAATAACTGTTTTTCTGATAATTAACACATTTGTCCTGTGATTAGGATGTTTTCATGTCTCAAGATTGTGATTACATTTTGTTAAAGGCTTCATTAAGCTTTTCTATGTTTTCGTACCAGATATTTGTTTACTTGAAACAGTTACATTTCTGGCTACTGATACATAGAAAACCTTTTTAAATTATTGAAAATCTTCTAAAGACTTAACTTCTGAAAAATCAATTGTATTTTATAATGCGTGATTAGAGTATTAAAAACCTCTTTGATCATGATAAGTATTTCATCAGCGGTTTATAATTTACAAATGTATGCCTCATGAGAGAGGTATATGCCATGCTCAAATGAACATATACAGGCGCCATGTTATGCAGTCACCAGAATTGTATATCATCACTGCTTTTAAATGAATCAATAAATCGTTACAATAAGAAGTTTGCAAGGTATTTGGATATAAAAGTCCCATCAGATATTTTTGTTGACAATAGCCCGGAATACTTGTAACCAGAAATTTAAAGTCTTCTTGAAATTTATTTTGGTTCACTAAAAGAGAATACCTGGGTGACATGAAATAAACAGACTCACTAACACCCTTCTTTTGATACTGATGCATTATGTTCAACAAAATCTTTTAATTTATTTTAATTCTAGTTCTTATGCTAGGGAGGCCTTAGATATAAGTGCTGCTCAGAAACTGATGAAAATAAATAGGAATTGGACCTGTTTGCGATCTCTTCAGGTAGTTCAACAAAAATATAATATAAATCATTACAAGGCTACGTTTTACACGTACAAGTGTCGTAAGTTTTGTTTTAACATCAAATATGATACTTATCTTTTGCATATTTTTATTCAGACTTAACTTTGTCATACTTGATTTAAATTTTTGAGAAATATTTGGACTAATATGGAGAAATTATGGTGGTCGCTCTATCTATGTTGGCTACCGCTCATAGGAATAAATTGAAAACAAAATTTAGATTTTGTTCTGCTTATTTCATGTCACCCAGTAATAGACCATCAATACTATGAGGGTATCTTTAATCTATTCTGAAACAATATTTTGAAAGGATACATTAGACATTTAAAACCATTGATATTTGAAACTGTATAGCGTTTCAATAAGGAGATAATGAGAATGAGAAATACAAACCTAAGCAACTTTTAAACAAAAGTTATCAATAGAAATTATTAAAAGTACACACATTGATCAAATAACTATACCTGAACATGGATAATTAAGTTATCATCTTAATATGCCAGTCTGATATTCAACAACATTCAGATTTACAGGTACACAAGAAAATGTAGTATAGAGTCTTCTCACAGCTGTTCCATCAGTTGATTTATGCTCTACTTCCTGTTTTTATAAAGGTGCAAACTGTCAATCAATTACACTATAAATAAAGGTTTAGCTGACTTTAAAAAATCAGGAACCAAAATTTTAGAAAAAACACCTTTTGAGTACATGTAGTATACTATATTATATATCATATCAACAGGAAAAAATTCTAAACTTAACAGTTATTTTTAATTTTGATAAGTTTGTTATAATTCCTATTGAATGTGTGCTTGGTTTGCACATGTAGTATTAGGGGGAGGAGACTGGAACAGCCATGCATGAGAAGAGTCTAGTCCTGGACATAAATGACTGATGTAATTTTTAAAGTAGTTTTTTAACAATAACAAATATTATTTTCATTAGAGGACAAAACGTTTGCATTATTTGGTATAACTATTCTATACAGACTATTGAGTTATATTTTATTTGTATTGATTTTGAACAATTCGCTATGTAGCTTTGTCATGGATCTGATCGTTTTGGGTTTGTTTGGTCTTGGCAGATAAGTAGTGTGAAACCAAGCATATTCGTGTTACATGGACAGGGATTGAATACCACAAAACAGCATTAAAACATTTTGCTTTCCATTCTGTAAAAACCACTCAACATTTTATAATTTGGAACAAAAATTTGAAATCAAGATTTTTTAAATTTTAGTCTAGGTCTCTTATATACAACCAAATGTGTTTTAGCCAAGAGACAATAGCTACATAATAATACAACCCCGTTTGCTATACATATTGAACATAGTAGCAAGTTGTTATATTTAAAGCCCCAGTCTTGTTTGCAGCCAGTGAGTGATCACACATTGTTTGCAAGTTGATTTTGGCTCATTGATTTATCTCGTATACTAGCTAGGTGGATTTTACATTACAGTAATAAGTCTTATTGATTGTGGGAGTACATGCTAGTTTTATATCTGCGGTGTTTTACATTTATACTCAAATTGTAGACATCAGCATTCTATAGACTGCTGTGTTTTTATCACTCAGGCACAGAGGAAACTGCTTGTGTTTCTATGAGATACTATGGTAGCTATATATAATTAAACATGTTAGCTTCACTACATATCCATAAGGAGATTAGGATATTCCACAATGCAGCATATCAAGCATATACTATACTTTTTGCGAAATGTAATTAGGCAATGATTTTTGAATTGAAGATATCTGTCTGTCGGTAGCTAGAAAATTGGAACTGAAAATTGATCAGCGAATTAAGCTAAATTATACTTACTGTCTGCAGCAGGCACTGTGCATGGGCTTGTATATGGAGATTTATTTTACCAACTGTTTCAGTGAAGTCAGGATTAGCATCAGCTTTAGAAAAGACTTTATAGTGGTATTTTGTAGTTATTTATTTATCTGCTTGTTATGTGGTGGAGCAAGGATTCGTCCAGACATTTACAATTTGCACTTATATGTCCTGAATCAAAAGTTAATGAAACCATATTGAGTGATGCAATGCTTGGAAATGATATGTTGCTCTTTGCTTTAAGATCTTCTTGAGGCAATATTTCAAGACCATTGTGAGCTTCTGAGGAATTAAAATGTAGCTTTGCATACCTCATGTAATAGGGTATTTCTGCCAGTTTCAGTGAGTCTGGTTGATTCATTCTCTTTAGGAATGTGAAGTAATGTCTACTGTTTGAAACTATTTAAATTCACCTTCATAAGTACTAAAGGTGTTTCAAGTAAGTTATGCATATCCAGTGTATGTGAAGAAAATTGTGCAACATTTCTGAGTTTTTTAATTCCATTTTTAACTCTGCATATGTTTTGTATTATATGGATATTTAATATTTATATTTGCCTTTTTGAAAAATTGTTATGCAGAAACAAAAAGAAATATTATGAAAACATGTTATACATGTAAGTGAATAAACAGCCAAACTGCATTTAGATATTAGAAAGTGATAATTATAATTGTGCTGTGATACTGGTAATTAACTACATGTAGATGTGCTACGAACCATAAAAGTACAAAAGATACCTTTAAGTTAACATTTTCTCCTGTTGATTATCACTATAATTAGAAACTATCTATAGTTAGAAAAGGTTATTTCATACTGTGTATGTTTTTGTTAAAAAGAGTTCCAAGAGTTTTCTTGAATGCTATTAAAAATGTACAACAGATAAGGGATAAGCAATATACTGACATATTGTAAGGAATGGTTCTTGAATGTGCAAATGTGGAATTTTTTTCTTTAATTAAAAAATACTAGTTAACAATGGTCAACATGATCAATTAAGAAATTAGATATAGATGTTTTTACTAATTCCCAAGATAAATAATTGAAGGCTAAATTGTGATTAACAAATATTATACTTATTGACTGTATGTACTATGCTAAAACAATTTTTGTTACAAAATGTTGGGACTTTAAGGTGCGTGGAATTTTTAATTTAAACTAACCAGTTGCTACATATATGAGAACATGGATATTCTAGGCAAGTCTGTTCAATCTCTGAACAAAATGGATTTATTAAAGTACTTTCATACAATCGTTACATCAAGGAAAGAAAAGATAAAAGTGAAGCCATGTAAGTACAAGTTATGATAGCGATTAATTACTTCTAATATGGATACATCAGCCGTGATAAACTGCATTGCTTTGATAAAATATATGATAGATGTGGTGCTTTTATGCATGGTTACAGTTAGATGTATGTTATACAATAAGGTGCTTGATCAAACACGAAGCGTGTGAAACTAGTGTCTATTTGTTTCCCGGGGGTCTGAGTAATAGTTTTATCAGCTGGATTTACATAATATAATATATTTCGTTGCGGTTATTAGCATTAAGCATAATGATTACCAGTCAGATGTATGATGTATAATTATGTACAATATTTATACGGATGATTCAGTATTGACCATCATACATGTCAAATATTGGCTAAAATTAATGGGCCATTTATTTCTAGTATGAGACATATATTATCCTCTTGACAGAGTATCCTTAAAACATGATTTGCTAGCATTTACTAGAATATGATGTGTTGCATATATACTTCATCTTTATGATCAGGCTTGGGTATAGGAACTTTGTCATTTGTAAGATAGTTTCTGGCTGTAACTTTTATCCATTCACTACGTTATCACTTGCCCTCTTAAATCCTGGCTTGATGAACACAATCTAAATAAATATCTTGCCTATCACGGCCATTATAATAAGCAACTTTCAGCTGTGGACATTAATTAGTAAAAAAAGGCAATGTATTTATTAATGTGTAAATGCAAATGACAGAAATAATAAGTCTCACTTTAGAAGCCTCTGGACTTCAATATGATAGGTGAACTAGCATCTGGTCCACCTAGCTCAGACAGCAGGCTCTCCACACAGACAAAGCTATATGCCCTTTTGAATTACAGGAACATTGTCATTTCCATGAAACTCAAAAACTTATTAAAAAGCTTAGCACTCGTGTTTTATGCTGCCTCGCAATAAGTGGAATATTTAAAGTTCGACTAAAAGCTATAGAATTACGATTAGATCAATTATGCATATTTTTTTCTAATTTTAGTTATGATTACTAAATGTATTCTGTCAGTTTTTGAATGTTGTAATATTAATTTGATGTCGACATATGTATTGATTTTGTTTCTCCAGCTCAAATTGAAGATCTGTATGCATTCCACTATGCCATTCCCAACGACATGCCAAAGTCACGAGGATGGGAATTCTTTCCAATTGAATCCGACTACTTACGTATGGGCGTACCTAGTGGTAACTGGGTTCTGACAAACCTGAACAAAGAGTATGAGGTTAGGTTAAACACTATAGGACAGATACTTTTTAATATTTTGTTTTCAGTTGGTAGTGCAGCCAGTGTCTAGTTTTTGGAAGTGTGTGATTTTACTTTCGCATTATTTATAATATTACTGTTGGTTAAAGTTGCACCGTGTTAAGAACCAAATGTTTCCATGAGATAGCAGATATTAACTAAACATACCTTTATTGTATTGGGCAGTTTTCAGTGTCTAAATAGTTTTTCTGTAGCTGACTTTTTATACTAAATACCCTTGAAAACTTATCAATTTGTAATATTTAGTAATTATGACCGATATAAATAATGTTAAAATATTTGAAATATTACTTGATGCTTACCAAAAGTATTCACTATATTGAGGGAAAGCTTCTAAGGGCATCATTAAACTGCTGCCAATAGATGTCGCCACTGTACTCTATTTGTTGGCTTTAAATTTATATTTGATATATATATATATATAAAATGGAGCAATATTTTTAACTGTTTTTTTTCTTCAGTTGTGTGATACCTATCCAAAAAACATTTATGTCCCTGCAATGGCATCTACACCAGTATTGGTTGGCAGTTCTAAATTCAGAAGTCGAGGTCGTCTGCCAGCCCTGTCTTATCTGCACAGAGATAATCAGGTACCTCTTATGTTGAAAGCTGAAACTTTGTCAAAATTAGCTTCCACCAGGGATCTCTAATCATGTGTCTCTTGCGTTGATATCATTGGTTCTAGTGCCCATGTTTCATGATACTTTGAGCTATCAGCATTATTAGATCATCACACAAAAATGTTCCGACATTCACTGATATCTAAAATCAGTACTGGGTTGCTGGTACACTGGATGTTCTTCCTATCATCATATGCATCTTTTGATTCTACCTGATATCGCATATAATGGGCAATAAAATGAATAAGGCCACCCATAAAAGATTGTTGGTTTGCAATTACCAACAGACCCAAAAAAAAGTTCCTGTTCTAAAACATTTTTTGCTTTCTAGCAAATTTTTTTTTGTGCTCTAAGATCATTTTCGATCAAAATCTAGTTATATTTCTCTTGGAATCTCAGTCATTTGCTTTCACGATCACTCACTTCCTGAAGCACCCGTTGTTAATTCATGTGTTACTAGTAAAAATTAGCTGATCAGTGAATGAAGTTTCACTATGTCACAGCTAATCAGTGTGAAAGTTGGCTAGGATACAGGTTAGCCACTGGAAAAACATGTGAACCACTCCACATGCGGTGGAAACAGATCCTCAAACACATGTCGTAGAATTATTGAGTAGTTTTAAATTAATAAACTTTAAATAACTTTTTAATTTTGAATTGTATTAATTATTTTGTTGCAATCCTATACACCAAAAAAAAACCACTTTATATCCATTTTTCCTATAAGTCATCTGTTCCAGCTTTTAGAGAATGCTCATTTATGAAACATTTTTTAAATTTTATGATTTTTCCAACACAAATTTCAATAAAGTGTCTAGTCTTCATAATAATTGTGGTCTCACTTTAATATGTGACCGGAATTAAAAAGATTAATAATCTTTGTACGTCTGATTTGCTCAGTGATAATATGAAAAAATGCATCATACATATCTAGCTATATGAAAGATAAGCAGTTGCTGTCCATGTCACTCCTTAATCCATAGATACCTGATCCTAAGATATAACATAATTTCATGTAATTTCTTCTACCTAATTTTAGAGGCCACAGCTTTCATCAGCAGTGAGCTATGTTGTGAATTTGATTAAGGATTTGATAGTTTTTCCAAATGTAGCAAAAATGTTTTTGATTCATTGTGAAACATTTACCTCAAAAACATATGAGAAAAAGTCTAGTGGGTGACAATGGAAAGAACTTCAGTAAAAACAAATATAAGCTGTTAATGCCATCTACTTACAGGCTGCTATATGTCGAAGTAGTCAACCTCTAGCTGGGTTCAGTGCTAGGTGTGTTGAAGACGAAGCTATGTTACAAGCTATTTTAAAAGCTAATCCCAAATCTTCCTTTATGTATGTGGTAGATACACGCCCAAAGGTAAGTACCAGTATGTACTACAGTTTAATATTTTATCTACAGTACCAGTATTTATAAACTTAATTTAATATGGAGAGAGTACAATTGCAGTTATAAGCTAAAGCTTAATCTTCGTAGTCCGGTCTTGTACATGAACAAAATCAGCGATATTCTTTGGATTGCCCGCAGGCTTCTCACATTTTCCCCATAATTCTGCTGAGTACTGATGGGCTTTGTACAAAAGTATATTAATTTGTACATGCTCCTACTTATACAGCACCTATTTCAGATTAATGCCATGGCAAACAAAGCAGCGGGCAAAGGTTACGAAAGTGAAAATTTCTATTCCAACATAAAGTTCATGTTTTGGAACATTGAGAATATTCACATCATGAGAGGAAGTCTGCAGAAACTAATTGAAGGTATGGAAATAATCTATTCAGAAGTTACTGATTAATTAATTGCTCTGTAGTAATTAATTATTGGCTGTTTTTCAAAATGAATATAAATCCCTAATAATTATTGTGAGTTTTTAATTAATATCTTTACAAGTTATGTCAAATTTTCTGAAGTTTAAAGTGTAAACTTTTATGAATGCAATGTTTTGTATTTATTGTGTGCTAAAACTATATTTTCTTTCTTCAGTATGCGGTATGAAAAATCCGTCGATGGGGGCATTCCTGTCTGGTCTTGAAAGTAGTGGCTGGTTTAAGCATATCAAGATTATAATGGAAACGTCAGCATTTATTGCTAGGGTAAGTAATATTAAGAACTATAATCAATACAAGTTTTGTTTTATCAAATAAAAAATATTTAGCAAATCAGTCTCCTTGTGTTGTATTTTTAATGTGTTCCCGGTTTCTTCAGTATCTTTATATTTTATTAGATACATGTCAATTTTATTTCCGAACAAATCAAGACCGTGCAAAGTGCGTGCTGGTATATATTCTTAATATTACAAGAAATATTTGGAATAAGCTTGCCAAATAAAATTGAAAATATGGTTTTGAAATGAATTTTGTTTATCACTGCAAAAATGTGTGTTTGTAATTAATTAATTAATTCAAAATCGATCACGTTGGCCCCGTAAATCTTAAAATAGAGACATGGGCAAAAAAATCATGATACAAAGCAGTTCATGTATTGCTAGCAACCAGTAAGAAAATTTAATTTAAAAGTTTTTAAAACACTTACACATAATAATTAAATGTAGTTAAATACTTATGTGGAGTTATTATTGTATACTAAGATTATTGTAAATTGATAAAAATAAAATGTGCAAGTCGCTTATACTATGCTTGCCTTGTAAACATCAGACAGAAAAATGTCAAAGTGTTAGTTTAATCTTATAACAGGAGAATCTAGCTCCACAATTACTTAGAGCTTAGAGTGGTTAAACTGTTGATCTTTCCTTATAGACTATTGAAGATGGTATCAGTGTTCTGGTGCATTGTTCAGATGGTTGGGACCGTACAGCTCAGACTTGTTCCCTTGCCAGTATTATGCTAGATCCGTACTACCGAACTATTCAAGGCTTCCAGGTATCACCACCATAACTAAACAGTTTATTTTTAAACTACTGCATAACAATAGTAAAGAAACTGTTAAATTAGTAAATAAATCAACTTTTCTTTAATTAAAATTAATTGTGAACTAACTGCCTAATTATCTGAGCCAATCAGTCATTTCATGATTAAATAGAAGCTAATTTTATCTTTTGCATTACTTGTTTTTATTACAGTTAAATTAACATTCTAATCATCACAACTAAATCATCACAAGCCTCAGTTAAGTAATATGCCAAACTCATACAATATACAATAAAATGCAAACCTATGTCAATTATTATTACAGGCACTTATAGAAAAAGAATGGCTTTCGTTTGGGCATAAATTCACAGATAGATGTCGCTTCCTGGAAGTTGTGGATGCAAAGGAAGAATCAGCAGTATTTACACAGTTTGTGGATTGTGTATGGCAACTTAGCCACCAGTATCCTTGTGCGTTCCAATTCAATGAGCGATTCTTACTGGCGTTACACGACCATGTATACTCTTGTCAGTTTGGTACATTTATTGGAAACTGTGAGAAAGACAGAATTGATCTCAGGTTAGTACTGATTTAGTTTTAGAAAATGTAACAACTGTGTCAAATGTTTTTACTGCACAGAGTAATTATAGCAAACACACTTACTTTTCAAAGCAACTGTCGCGAGCTTATTTATTGTTCAGGGGCCCGTTGGTGGAAACATCATAAAGTTACGATTCAATAAAATAACATTTATGATTTCTGTAGAAACTTACGATTCTGTAACTCTTACTCTATTTGTAAAGTTATGATTTTTTTATGACAACACATTTTGCTTCCGTAAGTCTTGATTAATGGAATTGTAACTTTACAATTTTTCCGATAATGTTCATCTCTGTATAATTTATGTTAAATGTTCAGAATGACAGAAATTAAACAGAACAGTCAAAGCTATTACACCCTAATAACCAATCAGAAGTGTGCCACAGGTGTGCTGTTTTAGTATTAATTTACAACTATTTTTTTTTCACTTGTAGATTATCAGAGCGGACGTATTCTTTATGGGGTTATATGGCAAATACTATTGGTGACTATCTTAATCCAATGTATAAAAAAGATTACGAGTTAACACACCCCGTACTTATACCAAACACTAGTCCACAGTGCTTTAAGTAAGTATATTTAAATTTGTCTTACTAGCTGATAGTGCTGGTTCAGAGAAAATTCTAGCAGTCTATAGTCTATACAATGATTCTGTTTCACACTATTATACAGATTCTGGTGATTCCTTTATAATCAGGATAAAATTATTGCAGCTATATGACTTCCGTTAATTATTCATTTTATAATTATTATAATATATATGTTTATTTCAGACAAATATACATAAATAAAATAAATGATGTCCGTACTAAACAAATATGAGAGAAGTATACAGAAAAATAATATAGATTAATATAATTATTGCATGTTCCAAATTATTATTATATAAAGCAAATGCTATGTTATTATTTAAATGAAATGTTAAAATGATTGGAGCTGATGATTATTGCGAATAGTCAATTCACTTAATATGGCATCTTCAATTTTGAAAGTTTAAAATTGTACACATCATTCAGTAGATAACCTCCTGTGTGTTCATAGACAGTGATATACAGTATTGCAGCAACTTAAATATTGAAATGAGAAAATCTTTTACTAATGCAACAATAAATGTTGCTATACTCTCGACAAGTGTGATTTATTTTCAGTTCATTTGATATATATTACAGTCCCAATAAATAATCATTCCAAATGTATTAGATGCAGTTTTTATTTTAATGTAATAACAGTATCCTATTCCTACTAAGGCATATAAAATAATTATGTAACTTTTGTTACCCTTTTCCCAGTTTTACAATGTTGGTTTTTACTCAACATCTTTATGTTAAGTATTGATCTGACATTCTGCATAGTACAGTGTTAGAATATTTTTACAATTATACACGTTAAGCGTACTTTAAGTGGCCCTAAAAATTGCTTGAAGCTATAAGCGACAGAATATGTAGAGAATAATTTGTAAAAAAAATTATTGTACTATTTTTTGCTTATTTTGCAAAATTGAAGTTTAACAGTCTTAATACATGTGCTCGGTTTTGCCTTCATAAACTGGAGTTCCTGCTGAGCAGCAATTGTGGCCCATGGTTTGCTATTATTATGATATAGTGCACTTAAAAAAACTCTGTCATATACTCTATGAAATGATTCTTCTTTGCACTATTCTTAAGATTCTGGCGAGGCATGTATAATCGTTATGAAAATGGTATCCATCCACGTGAAAGCATATCAGATGTATTGGGTGCAATGAAAGATCACAGCAGCTCATTAGAAGATCATGTCAGACTTTTAGAAAAAGTAAGTAGGGGATGTTCAATATTAATGTGACTTTTAAACAAAACGCAAAGTAAAATCTGTGTTGTTTCTCTACTGCACATACAGAACTTACATATACCCCATGTACTATTCAAATTTCAACATTCTGTGAAATTATTTTATTGAAACACATACTGCGCAAATTGGCAAAATTATTGTTTTCACACCACTCCAAGAAATAGTACATCACAAAGCCTTATTTTTCTCTATGTAACTAATGAATGTAAAGTAACATTCTCTTTGCCAGCACAATGAAATAATAATAAAACGTTCAAGATACATTGTGGTAATGTTATATGAGTATAACTTTATTTCTTTATCAAGTTGAAGAGATATTAGGCGCTTCAAAGTATACATTTCTAGAAAGGTGATAGTTTGAAATTTATAAATCCAAAAGATATGGAGTTCGTGAACCATGACTTGTTTTAAAAATGTATACTTTATTCTGTTCATTTTTTTGCGAAAAAAGTTACTGAAGTATATATTAATGATTTCTAAAACCTCAGTGTATCTTGAGACATTAAAGCTATAGATGTGTGCACTATGTTTTTTTGTAAAATGTCAACAAAATCTGCTTTCTCAGATATGTTCATTCCTGTCTGTTCACTGTAATTTATAATATACAGGATTAAGTCAAATAATTTTAGCTGTACCACTTGCTTCTGCTACTAACTGCATTCAGGTAGATGAAAGAATTATAAAAAAGCAAACTTACAAAATTGCTGTAATTATACCAAAGAATACTGGGAATGCCATATTTTTGGGTTGGGAAATAGATATCAAATGGGTTTGTAATAGAGTATGCAGAGCACATGTGCATTTCTGCATCACCACAAAATTCGTAAACGTATTGGACTGATTTTGGAATGGGTCATTAATTTGTGTCCGCATAAAGGTTAATATGTAATAATACATGTTACACTAGATAAAGTGTTGTTATGTTAATTCATGTCTGTTATAAATGCTTTACTTTGTGCATGCAGAAAGCAGTGTAAGAATAACAACCTGAAGTAGCAAATTTTTTCCGTTTTCACTGCTGGTGTTGTCTGTTATTACCTTTGTGGCACATATTAACTCTCTTGCTACCAAATTACACAGTCAACTGTTACTATTTCAGTAATTACAAGGCGAAAGAGTTAATAATGTGAAGGCACTTTTTTGAATATTAGATAATTAGATAGTCTCATACAGCTAATGACAATGTGACTAAAACAGAAAATATGTATACCTTGTGTTGCATTTGGTATCATTTCGTAATAATCTTTGCACATCCTTTGCAGAGAGTGCAGTTTAAAAATTACTTTTCCAGAAAGTCAAGCCTGTGCCGTGTTCCACATTTGGCTCCAGTATTTTAGGTTTCTGTCTGTCTGTTAAAAGTGGCAATTCTCGTTCTATGTAGGTGACTTATTGTCAGTGGCTGTTGTAAATTACTCAGTGTGGTATTAAAATTGTGCAATGGTATGTGTGCTGGCTGCAGCACTGGTATAAACCGTGTATAACATTTGCACAGTATAGAAGTTATTGCTGCAGAGTGTGCATAGCACCTTTAAACTTTTATTTCAATGAGCAACTGTTGGTACGATATAAGGTTATTGCTGTTATGTCAACCATGTAAGATAAGAAAACTCCGTTTCAGTAAGCTTTTCCAAAAAATATCAAGTTTTGTTGCTCGCATGAGGTTATTTGATGAGATAATTAAATTGTTGGGAAAGGTCTGTGATGTGGCCCAAAATCATCATCCATTCTCTAAGTTTAAAATATGAAGTAAATAACTGTGAAAATGTTTTATCTAACCCTCCTTTGTTCTTGGATCTTCTCTTGAATTGTTTCCACAGTGAACTTTCATTAAAAGATTGAAACAACACGCCAGCTTTATGATATTATTGTATTTTGCAGAGAATTCAAAGCTTGGGTCGTTTGTTGGGTCGACCGCAAGATGTCCTTCAGCAAAAACTTCATGGGCTATTGTCAGCAGAGTCACTCTACTGTTTAAATAAACTCTTGGAAGATGCTAATATTGATGATGGAACAAGTAAAGAAAACAATACAAATGATATGTTACGGAGTGATTGTGAATCAGGATTTGAAGATGGTAGCTCATCACAAATGTCAAAATCTATTGTTGAAGATAGCAATTCAATGCAGACATCTGCTATGTCGCAATCAAATAGTAGTGATAGTTTTTTAACACTTGATCAATTAGCATCTGAAGTGGACTCTGTTGCAATCAACTGGAAGTCCCTGCGAGGTGTAAGACAATGCAGCTGTGCTTCACCCTTTGAACACTTTACTAAGAAGGTATGTGCTATTTTACAATGTTTGACAATGCAGTTTAACTAATTTGATTTGTGTGGCCTGATATACACTAATTCTAGCAACTAATGTGATGTGCTTTTATCCCCGGATAGAATGGGTAACACACAAATGCCTTACAAAGTCTTTACTGCAAGTGGGTCTGTATAGAATGGGTAACACACAAATGCCTTACAAAGTCTTTACTGCAAGTGGGTCTGTATAGAATGGGTAACACACAAATGCCTTACAAAGTCTTTACTGCAAGTAGGTTCACCTGGATAGAATGGGTAACACACAAATGCCTTACAAAGTCTTTACTGCAAGTGGGTTCACCTGGATAGAAT
>JAOXYB010071167.1:0-23961 GCA_028565635.1 Phoronis ovalis
TTTGGTGCGAAACCCGGAAAATGGGTTCGAATGGTAGGAAACAGGTCCGCGAATGCAGATTGACGGTTCGAGTCTACGCTGGTTAGGTAGGCCTGTAAAAACATATTATCAAGGAGATGTATTAAACTATATTCCAAGAAAAATTCTAAACATTAACACTTATTTTTATATTTTGAAAATTTGTCACGATTTCTATTAAATGTTTACTTGGATTGCATGTGTAAGATCAGGGGATGCTAGAACAGCCGTGCATGAGAAAACTGAATGTTGCTTTGTAAATAGTTTACACAAAGTTAACACAAAATATTCAACAATAATGCTGTATGTTTTTCAAATGCAACAAAAATCAGTGTGTCTCAAAAAGTACTAACAATACGAGTTCTTTTATATCTGTGTTAAAATTCCGAAACAAATAACATTTCACTCCTTTGTAGTTCGTGGACTAGACTTTGCATGTATTGAAATGATATTCCAGTTCTTCTGATATGCATTGCTGTCTTTTTCATTTTTGTTATACAACGCTTCTCTTTCCAAGAGTTAGCATGTGAGCACAAATATCCTGTTTTCACAAAATCCTGCAGATCACATATTCAACTGCTCTTCCCAATTTTATAAAACACTGCAGGTCCTATGAATGTTCACTATTTTTGTATAACAGTTTGATTAAGTTTGTCAATTTAAACCATTTCAACCTGGACAACGATGTAAAGCTCCCCAAATACTTTTGCTCAAAGTAAACCAAAAGTTTTAAAATCTTTTTTTTGAGAACTGCTACATTTATATAACTTACATATGCTGTAGATCCTGTGAAGGCACATTCTCCATACAAAGTGTAAATACGATTCGTTGGGTAAGAGTATGAAAAGTGAAGCTTCTTGAAAGATTCTCTACTAAAACTAGGATTGCAAATGAAATAAGGGTGTACAATTCCTAGATTCTCCTCTTCAAAGCTACTATGCCCTAAGCAAATACGGTAAATCCTGGGAATGCGCACTCTTCATATGGAGTCTCAGGGAGGTTCGTCGAGTAAAACTACGATTGCACACTGGACAACGGTGTAAAACTCCGAGATGTCTTTCCTTAAAGTGAGCCTTCATATGGTCCTTTCTCCTGATTCGAACTTGACACAGAGTACATAACAGGCCTACAAAGGCAAGAACAATGCATGTCACTGGCTGTCAGCATCTAGGCGACCAAACTTGTTCTGCGCATAAAAACCTCAACCAAAGACACTGACTATGACAATCACGGAATCACTACAACAAGGTTGCAGTTTTCCATATCTTGAATGACAATTATTATGATTAAATTACAGTGTGGTGATTTTTCATGTGCCGTGACAAGACATCCCGACGGTTGAAATCCTTCCCACAAATTAAACATAACCATGTTTCTCCCGAGTGTGCTCGCAGATGTCGAATAATGTGAGCTCGTCGTTGTATTTTACTTCCACATATTTTGCATTCGAAGCCTACAAAAAGTTAGAAGTCTGACATGATATACAAGTTCTCCTTTCTCCTTATACTCATCATAGAAACAGTAAACTTCAGAATGGAAATACAATTTCCTGTCGTGGAGGTTTTGTTTCTGTGCACATGCAAGTGAACCAAATACCATACAAGAGTGTCTTGTTATACGATACCATTCAAGAATGTCTCTATATACAGATCTCCCAGTTAAGTTTGCACACTATTTGCAATACCATTTAGTGTGCAAATATAACATAGATTGCTGCCAACCATCATTTATCTTTGTTGGTTTTGCCTCATTCCACTCCGAGTCATTCCAACAGTTCTGCTCTCGTTTCAAACTTATAAGCACAACAGACCTGCTTCAACCTGTTTCCCCAGGTCCATTCAAACTAGCAACTTCTACATGGATTTCATAGTCCAGTTTTCTATCATCTGCTGTATAACATGATCTTATATAAGAGCAGGTGATGAATATAGCCCACGGTACTAGCATCAAAGATGAGTTTCACCCATAAAATCGTATTGACAAGAAACGTATCGTCCCCATTAGTTGTATGCACACGTAAAGCTAACCTAAGCTTTGACGGCCTTCATTTCTGCATGCAAGATGATGATAATTAGGCTACAGATAATTAAAATTATATTGGGGATGGATATTCACCGATTCCTTGTAACATCAAAATTACATGTTTTAAACTTTTACATTGCAAAGTAGCCTACATTACACGCTATAACTAGCATATTAGTTTTTCTGTCCAATAATATTAAATATAGTTCTACAAAGAAGTCAAATGTAAATGGTTAATATAACATCATTGGTACATAATAAACTAACAGTCGAAGCAATGATATGTATAATAGTATATATGTTCACTGAGAGACAAATAAATACAACCTTCCCTGCTAAATGACCCCTCTACTACCAGTCCTTATTTAGTCCTATAATGTAGTGTTTACTCTTGCTATCTAGTAAGAAACAACAATTTTCATGTGCTCAGTGCTTTGTACAAAATACAGGGTGCTTAGTGCTACCAAATCGCAAATTAATTCAGTGTCTAATTGAGTTACCAGAATTTACAACATATACCGTACTATGTTACAACAGTAATATTCAGTATGGAAAAAAGCCATGATTACATTAATTTTTGTAGTAATGAGTACTACACTACTCTATGTCCATACTCTTAACATTTACTGTCCACATACTTAATATGAAGTTCGAAGAATTTTTGAGCTGCAGATTGAGTATTTTTGAACACTGACAGCAAAAAATAATGGAAAAATGAGCAAAAGCAGGAGTCTCCCACTGACCATATAGAAATACCTTTAATAGGTTTTTGTATGATACACTCTTGTAAATTAAGAAATATATGCAAGAAAGCTATTAATTAATTCACCCACCTGATTCTGTTTGCACTGTGTGGGTGTTCAATAAGTCATTTACAGAGTCTTTACTTGGTATTCCACCAGGTGACAGACTGGGTCTGCAAACATAAAACAATAGTTGACTGACACATTTGTTATCCCTTTTGAGTTAAGAGCTCTTCTGTGTTCAAAGTTTAAAGCTACATTTTATCACACTAACCAACCAAGAGGTTTAAATTAAATTGGGGTTGAAGTGCTCCATAAGTCTGATTCACAAATATTAAAAAAGGGCACAGAAATATTAAGCATTTCAAGTGTCGAGATATTGAAAGGAATAGATTGTGCTTGTGTATAATTATGCATTTAGGATTTCAAAACGTAACTTGCTTGTATGTTCTAATAGTTTTAAAAATCAATGAAAGACTTCCTAACTTTATAACCACTACGAAATCCATTTGAATCATTATTGGACAATTACGAAGAAAATAGTCATATGCTTGTCTCAAAGAAAATTGATGTCAACTTAGCAGGCATTGTGAGAGAACTTGATAGTTTTCAAAATATTTTCTGTTAAGAGAGTTGGCAAATTAGAAAAAAAATAGTTAACCATTGACAATGGCATTGTATGATTAATACTAGATCATAAGTATATAATTATCTACAGTAGTACAATACTTACATTAAGCCAGGCACAATAGGTGACTGCGTGAATCCCCTAGGACGTTTACTATGACCAGCAGAAGAACCAGGACTTGTCGTTGACATACTTCTACTGTGCACTAATGTTGTAGGTATAATAGATTGAGGACTTGACTTAATTATAGCACTGTGTGACACCACTTCTAAAGAGGATGTGGCAGTAGTTTTATTAGAATCTGTTGCTATTATTAGGCCACTTGATGACGGCAAGTGATTGTCTGTGCTAACAAATTCGGGCATTCCTGGAAACACAGCTGAACCTGTCGAGTCCGGTAACCAAGAGCTAGTATTATCTGATTTGGATTCTCCTAATATATGATTATCATCTTCTGATTCGATGTGGTCCACTTCAACTTTTAAGCCTGACTGTTCTTCACTTTCAGGCTCTGTTTTTACAGCAGGCATGTCTGCATCAGATCTTTGTTCCATTTTAATGTCTTCAGTACTGCTGTTTAATTTTTCATTGGTAGTTATCTCCCTGTCATGAGTATCATCCAGTTGTTCATATTCAGAACGAGTTACAGTATGTGGTACTGAAATCCTTAAAGGTTGAGAGACTAAATTTGACATGCTGTTCTCTGATTGGTCAGTTGCACCGGCTAAATTTTTACTTCTTATAATTGCATTTCTTAGAAGATTAGCAGCAACAGTTTTTGGGCGCAGTGGTCTACCACGTGCTCCATACATCTTAATGCTTCCTAAAGGGCGCCCTCGCTTTCGTACAGACGCAAGTCCATGTAAGTTATGCGGAAGCCCGAGTTCATATTGACCTTGAGAAGATCTTCCTTCCACAAAATGAGGATTGCTTACCAACATGGGTCTACTTTGTTCTAGCAATTCATGACTAGACATTGATGAATGCATTTCTTTACGAAGATTTAGCACATTCCCTGATATAGATTGGTGTTGTCTTGGCCAGTGATCTGGATCTGTTGGTATGCTGGACTGCCATGCTGTATTCCCATGATCTAATTCTGAAAAACAAATGCAAATTCTATGAACAATGCTATAAAATATACATAAACTATGAAGGAAATATAAACATAAATATGTTGTTTTAACAGCAACTTGTGGATCATCTGCCACACATTCACAGTATACTTGTCAGTATCAAAGGATTTATGAGTTGGAACAGTATTGAGGTTAGGGTATTGTTCTGTCATTAAAAATTATCCAGGGGAGAAGACCTGAAAATAATTATGATCATGTGGATACAGGTTCAGGTTTGCCCTGCCTGATAATTTTCAAAACAACTTATTGCAGAGATGCAAATAAATATCAGGTGAACATACTTTAAGCAGTTTAAGTGTTTTAAGAGACTTTGATACCAAAGACTAACAATTGTTGAAAGACTTTCATGCCTCACGTCAAATATTTCTTATTTTTGCTAATGATTAAAATGCAAAAACATTTACATGTACAAGGAATGAAACATTTTACATACAAATATTTTTCGTCATGAACATTCATGTAGTGAATTACCATATAGTTCCTATTACGTCTCAAATCTTAGGTTTCACATATGGTATTGTCAAGTTCAATCAAGTATACTTAACCAAAACATGTTAAGCCTTGTCATGATGACTTTGATATTCTCGCACTTTGCTTGCATAGCCCTACTCACAGCCGGGCCTAATTTACTAAAACAAACCTAGTCATCTGTAGCTAACAAAAGCTTGTGTGTATGAAGAAGACTTTCCGTGCCTAGCAATGCTCCAGATTGTCTCCATTTATTATTTAATGTCCAGTTAGGAAAATCTAATTATTCGTTCTGCTACAAGATTTGTTAAAATTTAGTAAAAATTCTTTATATAACATATAACGTACATGAATTTACTACAGTCAAATGACAACCCAAATATCAGAATCTAAACGTGGATGATATAGAACAAAAGACAATATAATTCGAAAAGGTTTCTTTTTAGGACCATTATGTCAGTTGATTGCTTGATTAGGACAAGCTATTCTGTCATTGGCATTATTTATATATTCTCTACGTTCATCAACCTACTTTGCTGACCATAAACAACACTTACCTTCACTTAATATCATATGTCCATAAACTTTAAACTCCGCTACTTTGAGGTCTAACCAGGAGACAAAGTTTGCAACAACAGCACCTTTAGCTTGTATAATTAGTGAACAAAATGCCAATCGTAAATTGTCTATGTCTGATGCCATTCTAAATTACGAGTTCAAGTTTTGCTTCTTCACAGCATCTGGTGTTTTTACCTTTATGAAATTAAAAATATATAAATTATACAACTGTAATTAGTTTTATATTTATTATCCAAATTTCAGAAAACCCTAATGATAATAACTATATTTTGTATTGCTTAAACTTATTTCCGGGGCTTATTTCGTGCACTGACAACTGCAAGCAAGGAAATTCAATAAATTATCTACACATGTATTCAACCCAGATTTCAAGCACCACGGATGCGGGTCCAGTTTTTTCCCGCATGAGCACCAGCAGTTTTCCTGTCTTCTGCGGATGACAATGAAGTAAAAGTTCGTCACAAAAACTGAACACAAAGCTAAATTTATTAGTATTAAATCAGTCACTGTCAGAATCCCGGTATTTTACTAATATCGTCGGATACTATAAACAGTTAATGGTTACACCTCTGTCAACATTAAAAGTTCATTAAAACTGGGTAAAATAGTAACCCGGCTGCTGCCCTTAACTCTCAAGATCTTTCAATGTCGGACGAAGTCTGTAAATTAAATTTCTGCGTGAATGTAATTTGACACCTACCGATTCCTTCAGAACTTAATCGGGAATGCGGGTCAAAAATTGTGAGAAAATTATCTGAGTTTTAGTTACTCAGAAACGAGAAATTATATCAGTCTTGTTTTAGCTGATTTCTACGTCTTTTTTGCTGTTTAACTCGCTCACCTTTTATATTCAGATCTTAGCATCTACACGAGAAGTTCGCGTTTTAAAGCAGGAGATATTGCACTTCCATCAATTTGACTACAAAGATGGCCACGCTGATACTGACGACGCCTGGTGGAAGAATATAATATTAAATAATAATAATCAAAATAACATTTTAAAATCAAATGCAAACCGTAACATTGTTAAAACTAATATAGTTTTCAACAATGATAAATATGCCGTGATGCTGTTGAGAATTTATTTCCCTGATACATATTTTTGTTGAACTAATTCTTGAACTGAATGAATTTTTATGATGATAATAAACAACAATGCGAACTGGCCAGGGCACTGTTAAAATATCATGAAGATTTTATAAATAATTTTGTCTTCTTTTAATTTTTCAGTAAAGGGTCTCATGATATTTTCCAAAATTTTGTTTACATTTATTCACTGTTTAAAATTCATATTTCACTGAAATTGATGAACAGTTAAAATAAAAAAAACTTATTGAAACAAAACAAATTTAACATGTATGCTTAATTTTAATTGGTAGAATTATTATTTACAGTCTACAATTTTTGGTAGAATATTTAACAGAACATTTTTGTTAACTTTTAAATATTAAACAGATTTGGCTAAACATTGGTAAATGAATAATTGTTAGCTCAGAGTGACAGTTAAGCAAATTCTTTAAATAACATATGTGTATACTGGAGTATGATGTAATTCTGCAACCAAAAATCCATCTAGGCTATTAGTCATCTTAGAATTCTCTACAGCAAAACCAGTTTGACGGATTCCATTATTTATTAGTCAGCAACTGGTTATTTTTTTTGCACTAAGACATTGAGATTAAAAGTTTGAAAATAAAAAACAATTTATTGGCAATTTGATTGTTTTATACATTATTAACTTTTAACTGAACTTTTTGTTCCTTTTCAGAATAATCAAAAGCAGCTCTCGAAAAATGTGATTCTAAATACATGATGTCATTGAAAAGTTAAGCATAAGCATGTGATTTTATGCACAAAATTAAGCTGGGAATTTTGTTAGTTTTGCAGTTTTATTTCAATATTTGTGTGTACTGTTTTTCAATTTTTAAATTACTGCTTTCAATGGAAATATCTATTATTTTTTATATATTTTAAGAACTAAAAAATAATAGATAATTATTACTATAAGTAATTTGATATCCTATTATGGTGTGTATAATAATTTTTTTAAAATAGCATAAACGAAACCAAAGCATGTGATCAACAGCTCCCTTTTTAAATAAAATCTGCCCCAAGTTAATTATTTTTACCGATAGATGTCTCTAGTTATGGGAAAGGTCACCCTGACAACTATACGGCATAGCCGCCATGTTGTGACGTAGAACCCCTGCGAAGTAGCCATTTTATGTCCGTGTACTCAGCGGGTCGGGTTTAGTTTAGTCCCGTCTTTCCTTAAACGAAGTTTCCTCTTGTTTTCGGAGTACTTTTATTTCAAGAAATGAGTGTTTAAGTCCACAGAGATGTGGTGAAGTGATTCGGTAAGTCAATTATGCTATTTTATTGGGAGATTTTGCAGTTTAAAACTTTCCTGGCACCGTACATTTCGTGCAACCAAAACAAGCACCTGAATAATACGGGCTCAGAGCGCTCGAGGGATTTGCCACCTTTTTTACAAACGAAATTTCTCAAGTATTTAGTGGTTAGACCACGATGATGTTAATTACACTTGGAATGTCCAAGTGTCTTTAAGCGGGAAGCAACTGGAATGTTGATGCAATTTGAATAATTTATCTAAAAAACATTTACTAAATTTTTTTATCAACATCTCGTTTTCAGATTGCGACAAACATTCCGCCTGGGTTTTAGCTAAAATGTAGTTAGATCCGGGAAGTGACTTATATTTGTGTTTATGTTAAACATATTTTAATGTTTATTTTGAGTATTACCTTACATTACATCATACTTGTATTGCATTTTGTAATACAGTATAAACTCTATTGTATAAACTTTCAACATCCTTATCTTTTCAACTTTGTTTATTTTTGTTGTATACATTGTCAAAATGTTTCTGTTTGCCAAAGATAATTTGTGTTTCTCAATACAACATATCAAACTGTAATTAGTCTGGGTAATGTATTGTAAAGTAAGTTATCAATTGAGTTATTATCCTACCACACAAATCATTTACCTGATGAATAAGCTTGTTAATGTAATCCTTTCTTAAAGCAGAAGTGATTCAGGTGTAATGATATCTGTGAATTATATAAGTGATTAAAGTGGGAGATTTCAAACTCTGATTAAGAACTATTTTCTGTATGTCCACTTTTCACTAAAAATGTTGACTTAAAATTCAATAATGTTTCAACCTCAAAATTTTTTACAGAATCTGCTGCTCTAAAATTTGCTATTTTCAATGCCTGATATTTTCTGATTCATCACTGAAAATTTACATGAATCTTTTTTTATACCATAATATGACCAATGTTATGCAATCTTGTTTATTGGTCCTTTATTGATGGCATGATTCAGATTGACATATTTGTGACTATGATTCATATAGTGTAATTCAGAGCTTTTTCCAAAAATATTTTGTTATATGTCCATCTGTTAGAGTTAGGATTGAGAAGTAGTAAGTATATCCTCTCTTTTAGTTATAAAATTTCCAAGATTCCAAATCCTAATTGCAAAAAAAAATCTCACTTATGGCAAAAACTGTAATTCTGAATCCCGTTATTTTTTTAACTATTTAAGAAAAGTAAACATTTGGATATTTTTTAATAGCTACAGGCAGTAAAGTATCAAAAATTATGAATTTAGGGTTGTTTTTTCATATTCTCAAAAGTTAGAGTTAGTTTAGCTGAATTAATTATCTGCTGATGGAAACTGTCGACACATAGTGATCTCTATAAAAATTGCTTAATATTACAAAAAAAATATTATTGGCCTAGGAACTCCTATGTTTACAGTATTTGGTAGAAAACACTGATGCCAGATCTAGCTGTCACAGGGTTTTCCTGACCTGGACTTGGTAGTTGACATAAGGGATTAACAAGGCTTGAGATCATTTGGTGCAGCTACTCTAATAGAAAATCCCTAAAACTAACATTTAGGATTTGTTGAAATTGAATAAGAGTTAGAGATCAACAGGTCATAGTTAAGTGTAGTTGAGAATGACATTTCAGATTCAAGGAAAATTTCAATTTTTCCATACTATATTAAGCATAAATAGTGTATTTTATCAATTTTAGTAATTTACTATGTTATGAAAAAATGGAAATATTTTGTCATATCACCTATTTAGCATTTTAGTGTTATTTTTAATAAATATGTTTCTCAAACATGTGAGAATTTTAATATTTATTCCACTTTTATCAAATTTAAAACTTGTGTATGTTGCTATATTGTCAATGGTTAGCAATTGGGTACGTGTAAAATTGTGAAAGCAAAAATGTAAAAAATATTAACAGGTAGGTACTGTGGTTCAGATTATTGCATTTAATTTATGATGCTGAAAACTGATACTTATGAAGCTTAAAAAAACAAATCGTGACTATTCATAAATAAGTAACTTTGTCGGTACTGTGACAAATCTAATTAATGATCAGTTTATATTATTTTCGTTAATTATCCTGTTGTTGTTGTATAGTCCAATTTATTGATAATTGGTTCTATGTATGGTCTGCATTGTTGTGAAACTGAATATAGTTATATAGATATAGACATGTTTTTATTTAAAAAGATACTATGTCTAATATATATTCTGGTGAAATGTCTACTGATTGAATAAGCTGAACCTGTATCACAGTAAGGATTCATGTAATGGTTATACATGAAAAAGCACATTTCAAACTCAGAATGCATTTGCTCTGCATGCAATGCATAGCACACCAGTATATGACATTGAATTTACAAGCTGCTAAGCAAAATTGCGTTTTTTGCATATTGTATTCATAGTCTCACGAACAAAACTGTCTAATATCCACCAATTATTACACACAATCATTTTTATCATTCAACCTGAAGCGTTTTATGTAGACCTTATTCATATGCTAACCACCAGTTTACCTAGCACGGACAACTTGTGAGTTGCACTCATCTTCTAAATTTATATGCACATAACGAACCTAAAGAAGGTGTCACAAGAACTGGTGATGAGTGTCCCAACAAATTGGGTCCATATAAAAATGATTTAGGTGTAGAAAAACGAATATATGTGATAATCGGCAGATGCTAAGCAGCAGTGGTGAAAGGATGCAAAATGTGGACATTGAATATAATCAGTATCCATATGCTAGCACCATAAGAACTACAAGTTTCTTGTTTCTAGTTTATAACAGCTAACATGGAACATGCCAGTTTTTAGTTTTATGTATGCCCCAGTGTACCCGGAAATGAACAGTTATTTTGGTTGTATATATGATTGCCTTTGCTTAGTCAACACCTGGTATTACACCTGTTCTGAGTTTTTACTTTTCTTAGGTATGTGTATAACCTTGTGTTACCTTGTTAGGAAAACTAATCTCAAACTAGTTTTTGTGTTATAACTTGCATCTAGGTGAAGCTTAATTTTCAAAATGAGGCTTTATTTAGCTTATGAAGCTTCAATAGATTGGCATTAGTTTTTACCTGCATGTCTTCTGATTCAGGAAAAATGAATATGGATAATAATGTGAGATGTATAGTGGTTTGTTGTAGCTAGAGGCCTTGTTGTAATTCAGTTATACAAGCCAATGTCTCTATGGATTAAAATACATTCCAAGGTCATTATGCTGAAGAAAATATAGAAAATAGGGTCTACCAGCTTGCAAGTTCATTCCTGAGTTGTATTCTGGCTTTCCAATTACATGTATATGTTTGTTTTGTTGTGTTTGTAAATTTGAAAACTTTTAATGTCAGTATATTACCAGTGCACCACTTGATGCTTTCATCATTGACAAGTATTTAGATTATATAAATAAACTGTACCATTATTTTGATTGTTATTTTATTATTTTATTATCTGTGGTCAATGTTTACCTGTCTTATTATGTGGAAGCTATGTACAGCAAATCATATACAAATAAAATGTAAGTGCATGTCTGCATAAAGATCAAAACCATTCAGCATAAATATAGACAGCTATTTTGCTTTCAAATATTTTCCTGTTTAATAATTATCCCATTTTTTTTGAGTTTGAACCATTATCAGCATTATCACCAGCATTCTATGGAAAACTGATTATAAGATGACAGCTGAATGCATAATCTGTTCCAATTTGTAAAAATAACATGATGTTTCCATTTAGTTGCCTATGAAAACGAAGTTGGGTACATCCTCACAAGCATCACATTTGGAAAAAAGAAGAGTTTATTTGGGGAATTCCTAGAAAACCAGGTTTTGTGTTACAATATACACTTGGTATGATGTTTCATCTGTTTTCATTGGCAGCTTTCTGGCCTGAGGTTGATAGACACCTCCCTTTCTATATTATAATGTAGTGGGAAGTTTAGCATGTAGTGCTGGATCAAGAATGTTGCTAATAAAGCGATCCATCATCCACTGACAAGTTATAAACTATTTCCTGTGTAAAGTCTGTAGGTCCTGGATACAGATCCTTTACTGCATGCATTATCCCTGTTTTGGAATAAACCCTGGGGGTACTTATATGATAAATACTAGGGTGTGCCGCCCAAATGGGTAACCTTTTCACTGATAAATCCCTAAAATGGGACCACTTTCACAGAAATGTCCCTAAATGGATCCACTTTTCAACTGAATCACTAAAATGGGTTGCTTTTTCACAATTTTATATTTAAAGTTAGCAATTCCGTGGAATTTTCCCGACAGAAAACCTTAGAAATGGGTCCTTTTTGTGACAGAAAACCGTGAAATTGGGTCCATTTTTGAGACCAAAATACCTAAATATGGGTGGATATTTTGAGTTTGGGCTGCCCATATCCTTCTAAAAAATAATATGGTCAGAACTACCTCTCAGGGAATACACATTCTTAAGTTGTGGTAAATCACAACTCAATAATGTGATATGTAAAATACTTGTGCTAATCAAAAATGGAAGACTGGACTATAAGTGGATTTATTTTGTTTTAAGACAAAATGTGTATTAACAGCTAAGCTTTTTGCCAAGTTTGTCTGGCAAACATGCCGACTTGTCTTTTCTGTTTCATGACAATAGATCTGGTTTAGTTGTCATGTGGAGGCAAGATTATTCCTTGAAGGTGCAAATCTTCCATTTCAAGTAATCCACCTCAAAAATTTGGCCACAAAAGCAGTTTTCTTGATGAGAGTATAAATTTGTCCACTTCAAACTGACCAAACACCTGTATTATGTTACACAGAGGTTTTAGGTTGTTGTTTAAAATTTAGAATAAGTTTGTACTTTAAACAAACTTATGTAATAAGAATTTTTTATTTCAGCATCTTATAGACCTATGTTATTTTGTAAGAAATGTAGTACAAATACATTCAGAGAAAAGAATTGTATTTTTGCTTTAGGGTGTTAAATGCATGACAATTTTAATTATTTCTTTGGCTATTGATGATATGTTGTTTTTTATACAATGTAAATCAAGGTACAAGTAAAGGTAATCAGTAGAAGCATGTGTATCCTGTTGTCGTCAGTTTTTACATGGCTAAAACTATTTCAAGACTCAGGTGTTATTTTCAATATACAGGTACAGTGTGATTACTGGTAATTAAATATTGTAATTGAAATATGAAGTATCGGTTATGGCATTAATGAGTACACAAAGAGTTCCTTGTGGACAGATTTGCTAATTAGATTTTAAAAACTTGATAATTTGAATTTTTCAACTCAGTTTGGATGACTTTATCGTTGGATTGTAAATGATGTCTTCCTTTTTGTGGTTAACCGTTTGGAGTGAATGAAATGCCAATTGATTTGTATTAGTTTACAGGTAACTATTTCTGTTTAAAATTTGGGTCTTTTGAGATTGTACCCCCATGATATCTAACAAATGCGATAACGGAAAGATAAAATAGGAGGGTTAATCATAGGGCAGTGTTGTCATGATTGTAGATTATTTGTGGTAGAGTATGGGCATGCACTTCGTACACATTCCTTTCCATGACATTCTCTTATTTTAGTTTGCATTTACATTTATATATATGTATATGTGTATATTAAAATCTATATAGACCAGGTAAAATGCACAAAAGTATATCTTTGTTTACAACATACTCAGTACAAATCAGAGTCTCACCAAGCTATATAACCTTGTCATATATTGTACTAATATTATAAATATTAAATTAAATTCCTTTAGATCCTGGTCTTTATGCTGTTAAAGCACTGGTTAATTTATTAATATGTCATTTGTTTTGTTATTTAGAGATTAATCTGCAAAAGTGAGATTTTTTATATATTTATTAGAATGTTTTGGTGACATGATCTTTTGGTTGTAGTCAAAGTAAAAATTGTTGTACAGAGAAAAATGATGTTTGTAATAAAAAATAAAATAATGTTTGCTTAGTTTAATTCTAAATATTCTTTGTATTCTTAGGAAGCTCCTTTTGTTTTTTAAACTATTTTAGATATCAATGTTTGTTTATAATATCAATGAGCCACTTTATCATGTGTCTAAATATAAGTATTATTAAGACCTTTTATGGTCATATTTATTTTAATTTTATCATTAATGTTGAGAATTGTTGACTATGTAAGCATTCACTTCTACATTTCATTAGCAATGTTAGTCATCTTCAAAAGAGTTAGCTATTGATTGATATTGATTCCTTGCATATTATTTGTTGAGCATTTTGTTCTCAATTATTCTTTATAAATAATGCTAATACAAGATTAGAGAAAATAACAGTTATTCATTTATATTTAATGCAGAACAACAAAGGTGGAATATGAAATGTATAAAGAGGGTTAGTATGATTTTGTCCAGCATTAAGTGAATAATTTGTTGCCAGCAATATCATCAATAAATGGGTAGTAGCAAATCTTTTAAAGGTAACTCCAACAAAAAAAACAGCTTTTATATTTCAACAAAAGCAATTAGCTATGCTGTTTCTATATTGTATCATTAGCAGCCATGACTTGCCTGTCCTAGTCAGTTACTGATACTGCAAAGTCTCGAGAGAATGGTGAGACATAGTCTCATAGTACTTTTGTACAATATTATAAATTTGTGGAAATTGTTAATTGTGGTGTTTTTTGTGACATTAGCTATCAAACGTACAATTTTTTGTCATTGATACTTAGTAATTGATTAATTTAAAACATCTTGAATTGTCTTGAGAATAATCAATAATCTTCGAGATATTTTTATATGAAACATAATCCTGCTACAGGTTTAATTACCAACCGGTAATTAATGAATGGTAGCAAGTAGACTTCTGACCGTAGAATGATCCGAATACCTACTTAATGCATTGTTACCGGCCTGGTACTATCAGTCTACATTAATCCATCATAATCTGTGTGTTTGTAAATTACATTTGTACATCATGCTATTTTATGATAACAAGTAGTATCTATAACATACTGGTAGGTATAATCTCAAACCCAGCTTATCATTTTGTTGCAGCATTTTATATGTGGAAACTGATCGTGTTTTTATCCCTGAAATGTTGAGAAAAAATTATTTGCTGTCATGTACCTGACGTATCTGCCATTACACACTTTTCTAATTACATGTACGTCAGGGAAATACATTTTAGACAAAGTTATAAAAGCTAATTAGTGTTTCAGGATAAAGAGTTAATCTCACACTTTACTATGTTGATTTATGGTTATTTTGTACTTCTTAGCCTTGATGATATTTTCTTTCAAATACTGTTTTTTTGCAATTTTTTAAACTTGTAAAATGAATATAAAATGGCATGTTACTAGTATTATAACACCTAACAAGAATCGTTAATTTATCATATCAGACAATGTCGTACAGTGTTTCAACCAATCAGATCATGTCTGAGATTATATGGTTAAGAATTATGTTATTGTGTTTTTTTTAAATATATGTGAAATAAATTATGGTACAGTTTTTTTTTGTACCAGTGAATACATTCAGCCGATATGAAATTGAAAAAGAGTACAAGTAAGTTTTTGTTAATTATTTATAACAGTCAAATTACGTACTTGTTAACAAAATTCAAAAAAAAGTTCCTGTAAAGGTCCCTACAAAAATTGTTTAGCCTGTTACTGCACTTCAACAAGATGGGACTGCAATGATTTGTTTGATAAGTAATAATAATAGGGCCCCCCCTCTTAGAAAGTACCCCCCAACTAATGCAATTAGTAGTCAATTTGTACTAGATCTAAATTACTTTGTAATGGATATGTAGGTGTAATTGCTAAAAATAACTGTGTTAAATATGTTTTTTGTCTAAAAAACAAAATTTACCTAATTAGGAAAATTGCGCAGATATGATTGGTTATTTCGAAATGACGTTGAAGTACTGAACCCTAAAAGTTTCCTTTACTTTTTGTTGTGTAAGTTTCAAATGTGTATAACATGTTAAGGGCAAATGATCAAATTAGCAGCCAATTCTTTGTATATAAAATATTTTACTACAAAACAGATTTGATAAGTTATAATGTTTATTTGACATTGATTATGTGATGATAGCTATCATCATGTTATAAGGTAAATCAAACTGTCAACTTGTATAATAATTATAACCTAATTAACTCAGAGATTATTCTTGCCTTGCTTTTTATTTTCGTGTATTGTACAATTTCTCCAGTTTTTAGCTATTACTTTTTAATTTTGCCAGTACTTTCACATTATTTTACTTCAGATCATTTATTAATTTGATTTGTCTTTGGATACTAACTTAATATGTTTCTAAACAGTGTTACACACAACACAGGTAGAAGGCAGTATTCTATAGTTTTGAACAAGCAATTGGCACCATAATCGAGGGGATACATGTTAAATGTTATGGATAATTTCTGGTAATGAGACTTGTGTGATTTACATAATAAGACCACTATAAATAGTGTAAACACACATGCCGTATGCAGAAAAATGTCAAAACTAAAAAGCTTGTTATCAATTGTTTTGTATTTACATCGAATTTAAAGACTTATTTCCAGAAAGTTTTGACAAACTTTAAAATGTCTAGAAGTGTTGCATCATCACCACCTTGTTCATGGCTGGAAAAAGTTTTAGCATGGTATTAATGTTTACATATTGTGTTGAATTTCGTATCTGTTGCTGGTTTCTTGAAAATGCTGAACAATTAGTCATCTGACTAATGAATTTTTTTTTTCCAGGAACATGAATAGTCACAATTCAAACAATACTTCACCATGTGGTCATGGAAATGGCAAGGGTGGCCAGTCTAATGAATCACGAATGTCTAGCGGTCAAGAAATACCGACTTTGCGGATTCAAGCTGGAACTCCCGTGCAAATAAGCCAAGCTGCAGCTGCTCCCACTCAACAAGCGAGTTCGTTATCACAAGTTGCTGAGAAGAATGTGGCATTGCCACCAATACCAACGACACAGTCATCACCAAGACAAGCTGTTAGTTTGTCATCTGGGCAGACCGAAAATGGCACTCAAAAACCTGTGTTTGCAACTCCAGCACCAGTACCAGCCCTGCCAAGCAGTCAACGTATGTCAAACCCATTTCAAAGACAGATAAAACGAGGTGAGTTTTTCTCTTCATTTTCATTTGGGTGGCTTTGGGGACAGCAGAAAGTCAATTATTTGCATATCTGTGGAATCACCCAAATAAAATAACTGCCTTGATATCAATCTTCTGGCGGACTTTACTAAGACTTGGACAGCTATGCATTTGCTGGGAGATTGATCTATTACCTAGCTGATTCATCTCCTTGGTGAATTGGTTATTTTGAGGATCAAGATTGGTTCTTCCTGGTACAGCTTAGTACAAAATCCAACATGATTCACAAGTAAAAATAATACCATAAATATAAGTAAAACTAATTAATAGTTTTCTAATCGGGGAAATTGACTACAAAACAATTATTCAAAGATGTAAAAAAATACACTTTTCCCGTCTTGTAAAATCCTTTTTAAAAATAACTGGATGTCCCTCAATAGGTGCCAAAGTAAAAATATGATAAAATAATATCCGTTGGAATTCATAGAAACTAGGTAAAAAAACTAATAAATATTTTTCTCTATATGAGGCAAACTAGTGAAATTGCAATAAACATGATAATTAAAAGCAAAATAAAATAAAAAGTGAAGTAGTTACACTCGACTTACATTGTCTATTTATGAGTCTTGCCAATTATAAGGACATCATCAACCTAGTAAAAATTAAAACATGTCTAATTAAATTATGAAATATTATAAGTAATCTTGTTTCCATGTTAAAGGAAACCCTGCCCTTTGTATTCAGTTGAATATCCTAGAGAAATAACCAGAGCTATTAAGTTTATTAAGAATCTTGTAAACATCACGAAGACTTGCAACAATTCTGGCTTTCTTGGTAAATGTATACTCTGCGGTGTACTCTTTACAAATAAACTGATGTACACATATATAAATAATTTTTGAAATATAGCTATACATAATTTAAATAACTTCTGTTCTTGTTAAATACAGTTTGAATTTCGAACTTAAAATTTGTCCACTATATATGGTTATAACCTTTGTAGTGTGAGTCCACTTTATCTGTCAAATATTTGATGCATTTTATTGATATTTTATAAAGCTACAGTAACAAATATCATATCATTCCGAATTTTAAGGATGTTTTAAAGCTTAAAATGTTTTGATCCTTATTTTTGGAAATACAGAATGATGTGAAAATAGATTTACTTATCTAAACTTCTGGTTAGTATTATAAAAATGTTACTTGAAGTGTAAATATTTCCTTTTTGTCAAAAATATTTTGAGCATAATTTGGCTGTTTACATAATCATACTCATAATAATTGTATTGAAATGAAATTGTTACAATTTTATAATGTAATAATAAGAATTTTGCTGGACATAATAAATAGCCAAACAAAAAAGGTATTTAAAATCAATAATGTAGCAAAGGGGTTTTATAACTACATTAGTCAGCAGTCGCAAAATAGAAACAAATTTGTTATTTTTCATTTTGTAAAATGTTGGCCATTTGGCAGTTCATACATGAATTAGTTATTGGCATTATGATACATGTGTCATATACACTGTAATCAAGTACAGTGTAAATGTCTGTTTAGTCTAATTTTTAACCTATTGCACTGATGAATTGGGTAAAATGAAACAGATGTATCTTTATTATTTCAAAATAATAAAAACAAACATGAATAATATTTATATTTTAAATTGTAATTGTTCTCTTATTCCTCTATGACTCGGAACAACGCCAGCATGGATAAAATATCAAATTTTAATTTTAAAATACCCGAATAACAAATCTTTTGATGTCGCCATGACGTCTGTTTTAATGCTAGTGACAACTTCGACTTTAAGTTAAATGGATTATCGGGAAGTCAACATAGTGTCTGATTTGCCATCACAGGTATGCAGAGTAAGGAAGGAACCATTGTATGTTATTAGGGCCCAGAGAAATGATTAACTATGACAAGGTTTGAAGTGTCACTAACCTAGGAATTAGAAGAAAGTGCTTCAGGACAGACATGGCTCCTAAAACTTTATTTGAGTCTGACTTAATTTCAGACATCTAACCTTTTGATCATATATCTGTTATCATCTTCTAGACATTTTTGTGAATTGTATGGTGAGAGAGCTGTCAAGATGTGGGTTCAACTTTTAGACCCATATTAGATAAAATTCTTTTAAGAATTTAAACATTTTCACTTGATAGCAGTCATGCTAACACAAGTTGACACAAGTTCCTATAAACTGAGTAAATTTAAAATGAGATAATATTTAACTGCCTCCACTTTGATATAATAGCTATTTTCCTACCAAATGATAACATTTATGCCAAAATGAAATTATTCAAAAATGAAAGTTTACAAAAGATATTTCAGAAAAACAGACATATTTTCCAAAATTGCAAATTTTGCATCTGGAAAAACCTAAAGTGCATGGCCATCAGTAGTATTCAAGTACTGTTCAGCTGCCTTTTGTTCCAGCAGATCTACAAATCTCAAATTCTCAGGTTTATTGTTTATAGTTGATTTATATACTTTTATATACCTTGCACTAAAGAAAACATGAAAACATGTCTAGCCCTTTATTTTGATTTTATAAAGTATACAAACATAGTTGAGACATATTCACTTTGAAACATGTTCTAGTATGTATTACATGCATAATTAGGACATCTTTTTGCTGACTAATGTTAAATTCAATCATTTATCTTTGACAAAAACATGAAAGTATCCTGTAAAAGAACTCCAACAGAGATATAGTCAAGGTTCGTTTGTGTTTTTTAGATATATGATGGCAGTTATGTGAAAATGCAAAGAATGGAATAGAACTTTTCTTGTTTCTCTGTTGTAGATTGCAAATGTTTTGCACAGCATTTTAAAATATATTATAAGTACATGCATTCAGATGCACTAATGAACATGTGGTCATTGTTGTAAGATTATGGCCCATTTTGCATAAAATCTTTTCAGTAAAAGGTTTACACGAGCACAGACAGATCACAAAAATTAACTAATGATTATTTATTTCACATGAAAAGTGCTATTATTGTCCGATTTTATGTTGTCACAATCACAGTTTTATCCGCCAAGTAGAAATACAATCCTGATCGCAAACAAGGTTGTAGACAAGACGTCCTTCAGTAACTAAACTCAAAAGGAAAGAGTCAAGATTGTCAAGTAGTTCTTGCTGACAGTCAGTTTATTTGACTTTCATTCTAACATTGTACATACTTGATTTGCTAACGACTTTGTCAACTGCAAGTGACATCAATGATATCATATATAGTGCAACAAAAAAAATGTTGGCATTTCAAGTACATCTCAAGTATTAGATTAATGCTCATAAAGATATACGAATAATCTTTATCATGACAGTACTCCTCATTGTTAAGCCATGTTCTCAAAACATTATGCATTTGTCAGTGTTGCATAATATCAATTACTCAAATATTTTTACTCCCATTTCCAAACACTAACTTTACTTTAGAGATGTATGCTACACAAGGCTGACATGTTTAGGAAAAAAAATACAGTACATGTATGTACTTGTTATCATGACATCCTATACATGTATTTACGTTTTTCGGCAATTCTATGAGGGAGTTTTTTTTGAAAGCCATAATTAGAGTTGTTGCTGTGAGGCAGTAAACGTTTTGATCTGGTATGTTTTCTTCTTAAATGCTGTCTTTCTTATTTTCAGCAAGCTATACCTCAAAGAAGGTTACAGTTAGGGGCAGGGTACTTGAGCTGTGGCATCCCAGGGGTAGATTAGGCTTAGCAGTTAAAAGGTTGTTTGGAGGTCAAAGGTCAAATTTCTAAAATTGCCCAAAGGTTCTGTATCCTGAATGCGGTTACTGGTAGAAAGAACATACTTGAGGTGTGCCATCCTTATTGTGGGTCATTGTTAACCTTTAGGTCAAAGATCATTTAGAGGTCAAAGGTTCAATTTCTCAAATTGAAAAGTTAAAAATTGATGTTGAAAGATTATTGAGTTTTAGAAATAACAGCAACCCTTGCCTTTGTCAAAAGGCTATCTAGTTTATCTGTTTATTCCACGAGTTTCTGTATTACAAAGAAAAGGTTGTAAAATTGATCTGCATTGCAATTTATTCTACATATTAAATGAATATAAAAATAAATGTCCTGTCAGGAACCTTTTATACCTTGTAGTACCCAAACCATGGAATAATATAGCTTATTTGAAAATAATGTATCATTTTTTAAGACTAAAATTTCACTAGACATAGGGGCATACAAAGGTCAAATATGGTCACTACAATTCATGTCGCAAACAGGTATATACAATTTAATGAGGACACCTTGCTGCAGAAGTACTTCTAACTTTTAGTGGCTTGCCCACAAACCATGATGTCCGATTAGGTGGAATAAAATAGATACCATTGTATTAAATAATTGGTATTTTTCATTAATTTGGTAGAGCTAATGGACGCTAAAATAATAGTACATGGTCATTTGTTCAGACAACTAAAGGTTTCATTAGAAGGTAGAGTGCATACCTGATATTTACTGTTTTAGTTTTGAAGATAACAATATATTCTTTTGAAATGAACCCTTTAAATGTATCCTGATACAAAAATGTCTTAGAAAAGGCCTTTCATTAACATCTGTATTAGGATTCATCTTAGCAGATTATATGATGAAATCGTATGAAATTTGTCACCTGGCAAGAACATGTGCAAACTGAAACGAATTAACATGAAATCATTTCGGTGTGAAATTGGTGTGATTGTGCAGGATGATCGTTCCTCGAGGCAAGCACCACTGGACCGAACAGTAAAGGTTATATCAGCTCATTGCATGTTCAGAAAACATTGCCGACAACAAACAGTTGCATACACCATCGTCATCATCATTCTTCTTTTGTCTGTTGTACAAGCGGCTGATCAAATCCTTCACCAATCAGTTTTGCTATGTCATGCAATGGCTGACTTAGCATGATCCTTGGATTTAAATTTGTTATTAAGCATGTCTGTAAGGAAAATTATTAGCAAATAAATATTAACGGTAATCTTGGAAATATACGTATAGCTTTTTAAACTACCTGGTATATTTGAAATGCATATGCTATTAAGTAGGATTTGTATTTGCAACCTGACATGGTGCACTTGTTTTCATTAGTTGGCTGTATAAAAATTGCTGACAGAATTTTGTCTGTTTTTTTCCACATTGATTTATAATTACAATATCTTTTACCATATGAAGTTGTTCAAATTTCTAGAAACTTCAAATGGAATCCGACAAACTTGTTTTCATTTATTGATGTAGTAAATTTCCTGGCATCGGAACACGCAGGAAACATGTCCTCGGTGACCTTCAAAATTTCTACTTCAGTGACAATTTAAAATTAATTATTGCACGTTTCCTTAAAAAGTTAATTAACTTAATCAGACTTATTAGAAACTGTTGTATGATTGATTTGAAATAGCGATAAAAATGTAAATGAGCAGGATTAGTTAGTACAACAATGGTGTTATCACCACGGTTAAAAGGTTCCTGTAAACGTTTTTTTCAGTCTGCATCGATGGCAAGTGCAATAAACTTTTTTTTTTGACATTTTCTTGTATAACAAGAATTTACAACAATGAAGCATGTGTAGAATATAATTGTAGTTTAAAAAATGCATGCAATATTGACTTACTGTAATATATTTAACTAGTGTAGAAAAGTAGGTTTGAGCCATGCCTTTTGTTTTACAATAACTGCAACTATACCATGCACAACTATAAATAGTGCTGTATAGAAAAAATATTATAGTATACACTTATTATATAATTATATATAATATTTCCAGTATGGATTATACGTTTTTAAAAAGCAATTTTTTTCTGAATTTTTGCAGGAAGGATGTTCCTCAGTTAAAAACTATTTAATTTTAAGAAATGGAGTTTTTATGAGAATTAAAACCTGTAATATTTCACTTAATAACTACTTGTGCCTCGGAACATTTGCAGTTAGATTAGACAGTCCATTATATTCTTTTGAGGCAAGATCATTACTATTCTCTATATGCAGACATTCTTATATTTTGGAAATTATCCATAATTATCCTCATTAACTTTTCTAGTGAATTACTATAATAAAATGTTCGTTATGCTGTAAAAAAAAACAGCAAAAACAAAGCAAGTTAGGATCTGAGCATCTGTTATTGGTCATAAATTCCTATGATTAGACAGTGTTGTTACCTGGTTTCTACTCATTTTCTGATCTATGATTATAGCTTTTATCTCAAATTATATTGATGGAAAGGTAATATTACTTAATATTCATTTACCAGCTTCACCTTAAGGACGCATCACCTGTTTGTATACTAATCATAAATGTTTAATGTAAAGATTAAGCTCACTATCAGCTTTCCTATTTATAACACTAACTTTTGTTGTTATCAAGGGCTCTCAGTAGAGACAGTTTTTTCTGCAAAAATAGTTTTTTATCGCAAAAAGCTTTGGTTTATGATACATTAATTTTTGTGGCTGTTAATTTGTGTTTAAAAAGCTCTTATTTCAGTAACAAGTTAGACAGCTAAATCCTTTAGGCACAATCTGCTTTAATGATACATTTTTAGCTTGCATGGCTACTCCAGTAGCTTAGCTTTCCTCAACAGTGCGTATGTATGTATGTATGTGTACACTTTAGAGACTTCTTCTCAAAAATTATAAACTTGTCCCCTCGGAAACTCCGCTCAGGTGTTTCTCGTATGGAAAATCATTAAATTTGTTGAATTGTCTCGTTTTGTTACAGGTATTTAGTTTGGCCAATAAAAAGAAAACAGCAAACAAAATGCTATTTTTTCTGTTGGAATGAGCCATGCGTGCTAGTCACTGATAGAAGGCGGCAGATCTAGGTCACACTGTCACTGTTAGAACACAATTTTTTGTCAAATCTAGTATGTACTGGAGATCTGGGAAGAGTTCCTATGCACAACTTCGCCAGTTTATTAAATAAGGTTCTGTTCTTAGTATCGGAATTAAAT
>JAOXYB010071278.1:0-23954 GCA_028565635.1 Phoronis ovalis
AGTCTCTCCAACTGACAGCATTCTTGGCTGGGGGTACACTCTCGGAGTTGTTTACAACTCACCGAATGTCTAGTTTTTTTTTACTTGACAATAAATGTCATTGTCTACTTTTTCATTAAGGCAAGTGACATTTAGCAGCAAAATATGTTATTGTTACCAGGTTCTCTGGCCGTTTTCTCTCATAGGGCTAGCTAGCATTGTGCTAGCAAAATTTATCGTTTAGTTGACTTCACTTATAGAAGATTGATTTATGAAAACATGTTTACACACTATTTAGAGCAAAAAATAAATAAATATGCACTGTTGCCATTTGTTCTCGTAAAGCAACATGTTTATCAGAGGTAAAGTAATATGTGACTAATTACCCTATGCTAATTAAACTGACAGGCTGTAGAAATGATAGATGTGGTCAACTTGCAGGGAACCCAACTTTAAGAAAGACTTGTTAAAAAGTGGACTTAAAATTTCTATAGGAATAATTCTTGTGTTTCCATTTCTGAAATATTCAGTTTTTGCTACAGAAATAAACAAGTGTGACTATAGAAGATACATACAAAATCAGCCACAACTGAATAAAATGTTTTGATCTTATCTGTTAATTACTGCTTTGTAAATTTTCCAGGAAGTAACAAGCCAGCATCCTGGTGAAACTTCAGAGCAACACCATCGGCAACTAGTTAAACAAGAAAGCGTTGACAGTACTCAGAACCTGCCAATGTTTACTGAAACAAATTCAAGTGACTCGTTCTTCAACGATTTACTCTCTCCTGTAGCAACATCTGGTAGGGAACTGGATTCCTTTTTGGCTAACTTATGGGAAAAAGAAATACAGAAAGACGAAAATCGAGGAGGTGTTAAAAGAAAGCTGTCAACTGCTGATATGGTGGATAGCACAGAAAATGACATGGAACCATCAACTTCTAGTAATGGTTCCACTCAGAAAAGTATACTTTTGAAGGAGTTATTAACTAAGCGGAAACAAGGAGTACATCCTGGAGCTGCAGTCAGTTCTAATACCAATCCTAGTGTTACTCCTAGAATACCTAGTGTGTCCAATACTAATATTATAGACATTCAACTACCGAAAAATGGTAAAGAAAATTTGCCACCAGATAAAAGCATGCAGCAAGCAAGTAGGACTGTTAACCCGCGTGATAATCCTAGCACAAATCCGAATACGCCCTTCCCTGGAAATACGAATGGCAAACCTGGACAGATGCATCCGGGGGGTGATGGACAAAATATGATGGGTGCTCAAGGCGGGGGAGGAGAACTGCAACAGTTAGTAGATCAACCCATGGACATCGCATTAGGTGCTATAGGGGATAATAATAATCTTTCAACTCAGCAAGATTTTTCTATTAGGTCTGGAAATGGAACAGAAGATGTACAATTGTTTGCTCAATTAGAACAAGCATTAGGGTCATCTGACATGTCAGACATTGATAGACTGTTAGGTATTGATCAGAGTAGCCATCCTTCTGATCCTAGTGAGCAGATGGCTATTGATGCTATTCAACGCCAGTTAATGGGTGAAGCAGACCATGCCTCTAAGCAGTTCCTTCCTCCAGATAGTACAGGAATATCGGGCACGACGACTGCTAGTAGTGACAATATGTCAATGGGTCGTATGAGGCAAATGAGTCAAAATGTCATGCCACCTCAGAATATGGAAATGAGGTTTAATCAACCAAGACCCATGTATAGTCAACAACAAATGTCGGGACAAAGAATGCCACAAGGTTTGTGTACCCCATGTTTATTCATATCTACTAATTTTTTTGTGAGAAGATGCGCTTAATTTATTCAAATTGACTGTCTAATTTGACTTCTGTTGTAATGAATTTGTTATTTACTTTGTGATTACCAAACTGATTGTAAAACATGTGCTTGTTGGAAAATACATCAAAAGCTAGTGTATTATTACAGAAAGTGGCATGTTAGAAGTAGTTCCTTCAACTGGTGACTATGACAGAAGTCTTAACAGTTATTTCTATGATTATACTGTTATTAATTATATTATGGCATACCTAGGTGAAGGTTTTTTTAAGCAGTCAACCACTTTGTTTTGTTTCATAACATATTAACTGGTTTGTTTATTCCAGCTTTTCCTAACCTTATAATTTACAGGAGTATAATCTACATGTTATATTCAACTAAGTCCACAGTTTATACAGATATATTTCCTCTGTGAACTGCTGTGTAGTTTATGCTTGGAATTTGATACCGGAATCAGATGCTACTTTCTGAAAATTGAGTAGTTTATATAACACATGTGTGTCGACTGAAATTAAAAAGTATCCTTAGGGTACAGGGTGTATCAGAATTTTGTTCTATTTATACATTCCATTAAAATCGGAGAGCCCTTTTAATTAAAAAAGTGTTATTATTGTAGCCATGATGTCGTCAGGTGGTCAAATAAGGCCTGCTGCTTTCCAGGGTGCTGCTAATGTTAATCAGCAAGTACGGCAAAATCTTATTATGCAACATCAGCAGAGAAGGGCGCAGCAAATTCAACAGCAGCAGAAAAGACAATTAATGCAGCTGGCTGAACGTAAACGTTTGCAGATGTTGCAACAGCCACAACAGTTTCAACAACAAGCCTCTGGAGGATATATGCAACAGGTGAGAAAAGATGCTGTTAATGCTTTGGTTCTGAAATTATCACCTCCAACAATTTGAATTTTTCAAAAAACACTTGGTTCCAATGTAGAATCTTAACTGACAGTGTGCTCCACGTAATTTATATTACAACTGATTTTGGCATATTAAAGTTTAAACCGCAAACCATAACAGTGACCTTTTCATTTGACTGTAGGCAAAAATATGTCAGTGTTAGGACTATGTGTTTATGTTTTACTCTTCCAGCAGACCAGTATGGACATGGATACGGGTCCTCTTCAAGGAAGCGGTACATTTGCTGAAAGTTTTGCTGACTTAATGAACAGTGGTGTAGTACCAAATGTGTCACTAGGGGTTAGTTTCTTTACTCAGTTGTTCTTTACATTTGCTGTACAGTAAGGAAACATGACAATAAAATGTGTTTAAGGTAGTTCCATGTAATTATTACTTGGATGTCACCATGTATTAGAAAATCTCAATGTTGATAAAGAACATGAAACTATAAAGCTTATCATAATTAAAGATAGATGTCTGTTGTCCAAGACACAAAATGTACAATTTATTTATAGCGTGCACAACAGAATGTATTCAACCAAGCGCCTGCAATTGGCAACGTACCTAATACATCCCAGGGGCCATTTGGTCAGCAAGGTCAACTGTGGGGTCAATCACGACCTAATCAAAGCATGATGCAAACAGGGCCTACACCAGGACAGGTTAGTACTCAAATAAATACAGGTGTACTTTACCAGTAACACCAATAAAAATTTCATGTTTTTCAATGTGGTTAATTAAATATAAGTTGATTACACATAGACGCTTGGGTTTTCTACTTGGATAAACACGGCGTTATTCACTTTGTGATATGTTAACGAAAGCTGGCCGCTGTACATTTTAAAACTGACATAAATTCTGTGTTAATATTGACTATTGTTTACAGACATCACAATTTGGCGGAATCCCCCGACAACGACCTATGATGAATACCCAAGGTAATGCCCAATTTCAGGGATCAGATCCCAACTTTGGGGGACAGCAGAGTGCTCAACTCAACATGTTTACAAAACAGCAGCAACAGCAACAAATAAGGCAACAACTACTTCAGAGGCAAATGGGAATGCAAGGTGCGTTTAACTGTTTCCTGTCTTTGCTAAATTAGCAAAATTTCCAAAGTCTTATTGATTTATTTATTGTTAAGAATTGATGTATTTAACATTTTGTGCAGCTGTTGCTGTGCTGGTGAATTGAAGAAAAGGGGAAAAATATTGTGTGAATATTAATAAGAAATTGTTGTTTTACTGCATCTTTATTTTGAAAAAATATTTTTAAAATATTCTTTGTCCCAACCTTATTTTCGAATGATTGTTGTAAAAATCTGCCGTAAATAATAGAGGCAAATTTAACCCTAATTATTCTTTTGTGCTTACATCAGGTCGCGGAAGTCCCAGAGGTCCACAAAGTCCTTATGGTGGAGGTGCTCCACATGATAGCATGTTGATGTCTCCTAACCAGCAGACTGGCCCTCGCCTATCCCCTGGTGGCCAAATAGCTCCCTCATATAGTACAGTGACACCCATGCCATCCTCGGGTGTACCACTGAGCACAATGACTCAGAATTATCCAATAACATCATCTTCGCCAATTTTCTCAACAAGCATAGCTGGTAGCTTTGACCAGGATGTGAGCATGTTTGGAATAGGTGGTCAGGAAAGGTGGGTAATGGAGCTGGATTTATTATGGCACAGTAATGGGAATTTTGTTTTCTAGTATATTCAATTTGTCCGGTTTTTGATGTTAGACTGATATTACTGGGAAGCTGCTGTGCATATTGTGTATGGTAGCTCAAAACTATTCTGTTGTGATTTTCATATACTTTGTACAGTGTAAATCTAGTTCTGAATACTTTTCAACCTAGCACAATAATACCCATCATATCTGCTCAAATATGTCTAATTAATATGTTTGAATGTCTGTGGTGTAATAGACCAAAAGACAAATGTTAAAATGGTAACAAAAGCTACATGTTGACCAGTCTGAATAAATCCATCTGTTATTGTTCCATTCTTCCGTGAGTATATTCTCATGCAATCGTTTTCTTGTATCGTTTATTATCTTGAACAACAAAAGAGTCATAATCGCTAGCATTCCTTGTTGTATATATTTATTTTTTTGAAATTTTGCTCAGCAATAGTAGTTAGTGTCGATATGTTGCCTTAACATCCCCTTGCACCTTTCCAGTATGTCTGTACCTATGTCAACTAGTCCAAGTATGACGGGTTCTACCTCTCAGTATGTCAAGAATGAACTTAGAGAATTAGTCAGTTCCAGAACTCAGCAACCTGCCTCAGCATTGGGGACCTTGGCAATACTGGATTCGGAAATACCAGATGATTTGTTAGATCAAAGTAAGTGTTAACCTTGAGATGCATGCAAGTGGTCATATGATCAGTATAAGTAATACTCCTCAATTATTTAATGCAATAACACTGCTGAAACGTAAATGATGCATCACATATACAGTACAGTTCTAAAACAACTATTTTAACTGCCAGGATAATTTCTTTGTAGAAAAGTATCACATACCGACATTAGAATAGTCCAGATTTTTTTTAAATCATGAGTATCATTAGGTGTCAACAGGTATTTAGTGTGCATGTGCTATATATTTTTCCTGGCCTTACACTGTAATACAGTCATATGCAGATAACAGCACAATCTTGGTACAATTTCAATATAGTGGAAAGCATATACAAGCAGACTTAAAATCAAATCACGTAAAGGGTGACAGGTATAAGAATTACAATGGCTACATGTGACCTAGCCTAAATTATAACTACTTTGGGGTCTCACTCCCCTACCAAATCAGCAAGATATTACCAGCGTTTACTAGGGCTTTAGATAGGACAGAGTAGATAAAATAAAACAGAATGAGTGGTTTGGTTAGAAAAATCAAGAATGTACACATACATTGTTCTGTAGTTTATATGAAACCATAGTGCTTTATTTTCAAAAACACATGGAATATACACTTATTAATAAACTACTTTCAGTTGCTGAGCTTACTAAGGAGCAAGAGCTGCAACAATATCAGCAACATCAACAACAGCAGCCTTTGTCCGCATCAATGTCTCAGCAGCATCAACCACAGCCTGTACAGAATATGCAGATGTCAATGTCCATGCGTACGTCAATGTCATCGAGTGTCAGCTCTAGTATGACAACGTCTTCAAGACCTCAGGAGGTCATATCCAAGTCACGAGAGGAAGCACGCTTGCGGTTTCAACAGTTGCATTCCCTAGCACACACTGGTAAGTAGTGCAAGATAAAATTGTTCCTGGGTTGAACTTATAGCATTATATAATATTGGAAGCCATCTGCAAGAGGGAGAAAGACTTGTTTTTAGTAGCAGAATTGTACTCTACTTTAAGATTGGTTCCTATTCTGATTCATTTTATTTGTTATTAAATTCAACTCTTGTACTATTTAAGTATAATTCTGTTCACATGTTTTAGATGAAGACCCTGAGCAGGCAGCTGGCACTTTATTTAGATCCCAGCTGACAGTCGGCCAAGACGGTCGCCAGCCTACAAATAAAAAGCCTACTGGGCGAGTACCACCTAAAATAGAAATTCCTGCATCTGTAAATATAGTGCAAGTTGAACCTAGAGTGAGTATTTTTGGAAAAAATCGAGAATCATAAAACAAGTAAATAGAAATATTACCTAGATCTCCAATAAATATCATATACATTGCACTGTAGAACTGTATTTAACCTTTGGATGACATGGGGTCCTCGACATATTATTCTCGGATGAATTGATGGAAATCTCTCTTCTACCATTACCTGTGTGGGAAGGGAGAAAGCGCTTCTAAGAAAGAAGTCCCTAATAAATTTGCATACCTTGTTATGGTCAGTGATGTTTTCAAAAAATTGCTTTCCTCCCCCTCTACACGACCAAAGGAAGAACAGACCGTGAGGGACTGAAAGATTTCTGTATTTATTACTTAATATTTACATACTGTAACTATACCATGTATCCTTTTGTCTTTGCAGACACCAATAGACGATATCAAACCGGCTGACCAAAAGAATAGCTTACTTCAACAGCTTTTGTCTGAATAGTATTAGGCATGAAAGTAGAGTCATTTAAAAGACTATTTTAGAGGATCTGCCACCTTAAGGCATTTTAATTTACTTTTAGTTTTAAGAATTGTATTTTGGTTGGTATATGGAAATTGTATACTAGACAATTTGTATAAATTTAAAATAAGGAGTAAAGTGGTAGTTAAACTTAATACCACCATGTTTGAGAGCTCATAAAGTAAGTACTGAAATGTTTTGTCAGCATGTTGTATACATTTATGACTTTGAAGTGTTTTAGATAATGCCAGAAATCATCAGGGATGTGCTGTCAAAATGGTATAAATTGTTATAAAAATTGATTGCCAAAGATAACAGTACACCCTTTCTATAGACATTTTAACATGTGATATTGTAGAATTGTTACAGTATCAAGCCAGGCTCACATTTATTTAAAATCAATAAGAGTAAGCATATGTTTTGAGGAAAGTATGTTAAAAATCACTGTGAATCAGTTATATATATTATACCAATACATGAAAAGAAATACTACTGACAGCGAAAGGAGAGACTGTTTGAATGGTCAGTGATCATTAAATATGTACAAAAACTGCATGTTCATCTTTGCATTTGTATTCCTGTCTTGGTTTACAAGCAAAAAATCAAATAGTGTGACACAGTACAAGTACTGTTCTTATGTGGATTTTGTTATTAGTCCAGGATGTTTTTGTCAATATTTATGTGTCTTACCTAACTTTCTGCCTATTCAAAGATTGTGTGCTAAACTTGGGGCAGTGTTGTTAAAATGTATTTGAAATGTCAAGTTTACATTTTTACCATTCTATACGAAGTTGTGAGAGCTGTTCAGTTTCATGTTACTGCTGTCAAGTGTTTATCAAACTTTCTGTGACAAGGAGGTAGACTTTCATTGTATTTTCTAGAAACAAGCAGTGAAGACTTGTTCATTTATGAAAAGGTCATACCTCCAAATGGCATAACTAATGGCGCTGTAAGAAAAATGCTGTTTATATATACACGTGTTTGAATATATCTATATATTTTTTGTAATAGTTATGTGTAAATAATTTTACTGTTTATGATTGTAATATAATTGGTGTACTGCTGTGCTTAAGTCATTTTTTAATTGTAAATTCTTTCTTAATCAGACAAAAAACATTGCACGTATTGTATTGGTAGAAGTTAAGGTAATAATTGATTTGTAAAAAACAGTGTATTACATTTTCGAAATCCTTTCCCATTCTAAGATAATTTTGTTACGAATGAAAGTGCTACAATTAATAGCTCTAATTACAGCAATAATAATTTGAAAGTAATGATGGCAAAGAAATGCAGTCATCTCTGGTGTTTAGTGACGGATAATCTTAAAGTTTGGTTGTCCTGCAAGTAGCAGATCTGTCACGTCAATATGTATCTAAATGTCTGTCATGTTTTTGATGTTCAAATTATGTTACAATGAAGAAATAGTTTCTTATAACATCTTTCTCAAAGTGTGTTTGTATATAGAAGGGATACACTATATTTGTGCAATGTTTTCTCAGAAAATGGGCCGGTTCATGTACCTCTTATCAAGATCAACAAAGTGAAATGTTCAGTATACCATTTGAATATGAGGACACATCTAGGGAGATTAATTTTTTATTACAACTACATAATTCACCATATTGCTGGTTTTTGTAAAGTAATTAAATTCAGTAATTCCAGTCGAAATTAAATGTTATCAAAGTGTGGAGATATGGTTTTGTTTATATCAGTGATGCAAGCTAAAAAGTTAGGAAAATATGGTGGTGTTGTTTTAAACAAATTTTAATCTGAAGAACACTCGAGAGTTGCTGTTTAGACCGTTTACCCAGTTGCCAAACAGACGTTTCCATATAAATTCTCATCGAGGTAACAGGTCATTTGATGTAGTCTGCCATGAGAGCATTTGTATAGGTTTCAAGATTCCATTTGCGATCTGATACTTTTAACCATAAAGTTTCACACATGCTATTCTAATACTTACTGTATATAACATTTATCAGTATTTATGTCCGAGCAACAAACTACAGATCACATTCTTGCAATATTAAGCATTTCTATGTTCCTCAATGTTATGGAATGTTTTGCATGTGAATACTGGCCTACAAATTAGGGGACTTTGTTAATTGGTAAAATATTAGCTGTTTGGACAGCTTCTCAGTTTACCATCGAATCTATTTACGTGTTTGCATGGAAATTTTGATTCTGTGAAAATATTTCTATGAACAGTCAAGAAAAAAGCTGCATCTTTAATTGTGTTAAATACAGTGATTAATAAAATTTGTATATATGGTATATTTGCAATAAATGTATTGCACACAACATTGTGTTTCTTATGTAGACCCTGGGTCTAAACCTCTCATCAGTCAAGCTAACAGACTACGAGGCAGAGTGGCAGCTGCTTTATCACAAATAAGGTAGCGAACTCATTTGCCCTTAATTTTAGGCAATTAAACGAAAAAATATACAAAACAAGTATATCTGTTTTGAAAGTACACAATTCAAGCTTTCCAAATCAATTGACACCTCGTACTACATACTTAGCTGAAACTTTACAGAAATAAGCTTTACATGTATAGTTAACTGCTATAAAGCTCTGTCTCATATTTTTACCATTTTACTTGGTTTAAAATGTATGTTTTTTTCAAAGCATCAGAAAAAAATCAACATATTCAGGTGACAAAACTTTGAAATTTCATATTTTTGCACCAAGAATTTTTTTTGAAATCTCAAACTGTTTTGTAGCTATATATGTAAACATCATTTGTGCATAGTTTCAACTTAAATCTCCCTTGGTCCCTTTGGGTGTTTTTAAATCTTATTCAGTTACAACTTGTCAAATTTTCTTTTTTGGTTTACACCATTACCTTTTACCTAGTATCAAATATTTATGTAGTATCAAATGTACACCCAAAGGTATTCTGCACATATACCAAAATAGCATATATTAATTAAAGCAAGTACTGACACTTTTTAGGGACTTGCATGATTTTTTCTGCTCATATGTGTAACATTACACAATCAGAGATTATGATATTTTACACTAAATGATATTACAATAATAATATGCAGAAAACAGTCTGGACTACAGACTAAGTTTGAACTATGTAGCTTTAGTGGTTATTGATTTATATTCTTTTGAATTTTACATTTTGACAGCTTAACATTTTAACCCAAAATAGCAACCATACAGTTCACATAATCTACTCAAAGAAAGATGTATACATTACAGATTTAGAATGTGAGGTGTATACTTTCAAAATGTGTATACTTTCGTTCATCTCTTTTTCCATTTAATCACCTAAGTTTTAACTTAAAATATAAAGTTATAATAACTTGTGCAGAACAGTATTTGCTACCTTAAGTGGAAATTTAGATTAATGCTACAGGAAACCCAGCTTCCTTAAGAAGTGAACTACATTCCACTTTGAAAGTTTTGACATGTTTAGATGTACTATCTGATTTACCAATTACTATTTGTGTCTGTTTTTGAAGAGCTTTCTCTTTGTCATCACAGCTCATCTTACAATGACTTGTGCTCGTCTTGGTACTACTGTCAGTGTCTACACAAGAACATGTCATCATTACATTAGGCATGTCATCAACTTTGGAGTAATACTTGCTGGAAACTTCGAAGTCTCTGATTTCTGATATCAGTTTTTCTGCCCTCTTTATCCAATCTTCAGCGCAGGTTATACTATATTTTGAACTCCACTCGGCCTTAATATTCAATACTACTGCTGATAAAACTCCCCTGATTTTAGCTACCTCGTATGTTCTCATCGATTCCATTTGATACGCTTTATTAAAACCCCGTTGGAGAGCCTCATCTTGTCCTCGACTTAAACCTTCTTTATATCCATCAGTTAATCGATTACTTTTCATTCTGGACCAGAAATTATTTTCACCTACCTGGTGATCATCTTCCTCATCCCAAACGTCTGAAAAAGTCCCTTCAGCCATTTCAGACAAAAGTTGGAGTTAATTACATTTGCAATGCTATCTACGTACAATCAACCTTGTTTTGTGTTATACATAAAGTCTAATAGTTCAGTTTGCTTTTTTCCAATCACAAATAACTAAAATTACTCTGTCCTTGTTATTGGAAAGGATAACCTATCCATAAGATCATCTATCTTATCTTGCAATGTCTCAATTATTTCCACAGCAATAAAGAGATGTGTCTCGTCCAAATCTTGTATAACAAATTTCTTGCCGAAAGCATTGGTTTCATCAAGATGGAGTAGGAACTGTTTCATCGCTGGATCACTAAAAACGTGAAAATTAGTGTTATGATGTTTGTAATTAGAATGTCTATTATTCTGCTAAAAAACTTCCAGGTTTAAAAAGTAATTTGACCGACGTCAGAGAGTGAAAATCATCAATCATGTTGCTGCACTTGTTATAAAACTGTCCCAATTTTATGCAAATTATTGTTTAAAAAATATTAACCTTTTTTTAATAAGCATCTGTACCTGGTGGTAAAAAATATACCCATTGCCATTGAGCGGATCTACATTTTAAAAAGAACACCCTAATTGTCAATATTTAGCTTAATGTATACCCTTCACACTGAAACCACGTTACGAGCCTTGTTGAAAAATGTATTTCTTAATTCACATGATGTGGACACACTCTTTGACTCATGTGCCAAACCCAAGACACACTGCAAACCCAGGGCTGCAACACAAGCAGGCATACGCACACCATACACCCCACACACAACTTTTAACGCCACTTCCTGTGCTGATAGGGCTGATTAAGACAAGATAAGACAGGCTGAACACATTTCATGTTTATATAGGTCCGATTCAATACAAAGAAAAACGAATGAGCAAACATTGACATTATCGCCGTCGGGGTCTGACACCGTATTCGAGTATCACACCGTGGCACAGCGTACTCATATCTCGGGATTCGTATACAATACGGGTAATAGTTTATTACTTTCCCTACAAAATAGCTCAAATTTCAATTGCATTTTATTAAACAAAATATTCACATATAAGAATCCTGGACACAAACTTTCAATTTCAGTTTGTTTTTTAAAATTAGGCATTAGCGCGAATGTGTACAATAATTACCATTCTACAAGGACTCCTTTCATTACATTCACCATCGCTGTAGTACTTTAAGCAGCATCAAACTTCAAACAAGAGAGACATTGCAGGATGATGAAGACACATGCACTGAATCGTCCAGATTGTGTTTTAAAAAAAAAAAAACGGTACCTATGCCATACTTTATTTTATTCATTATAAAATTATAAAGAGGAACTTATGAATTGTTGACAAATGTAAATTTGTATCGTTTTTTTTTTATATGTATCATTGCCTAATTGCAGCAAATAATAGAGTACTATATTGATTTAAATTAATTAATTAAACATGTAACATGAATTATTTTAGTATAACCAGCCCATAATACCAACCGACCCTTGAGCTTTCTCCTGCTTCCGGAACCGGTATAGCTTGCACGAATTTGGGTTAATTAATTCATTGACTTCTTCCCTATATAACGATGTCATTCGCCACAAGGGTAATTAACAGAGGGTTTGCTACTTCTGTTGCCAGAATGGCGTCTATCAAACATGTTACAGTTATTGGAGGTGGTTTAATGGGCTCCGGCATTGCACAGGTAAGACGCTAAAATGCACTAACTATATTACTATAACTATAAGCCACCATTCTGTGTGACCTAAAACATTTCGCTTAGGGTTGGATATTTGTGGCTTGCCGTAGTGTCATTGTCTTTTACGGACCATTAGACGGTCGAAATTTTTCAACTTAGAATACACATTTAATGTCTACTTTGTGTAGTGCACGAAATGAGTATTAACAACACACTTTAGTTGAAAAACAACAGCTAGCTTTTAACAGGGTATATATAAGGAACATATAAAACGCCCGGATAAAACGGCATGAGAGACTCTACGGCTGCCGTAGTAGGAGAGTCATGTATCCAGGACTAGTTTTGGTCCTAACACTTCCCTGCCCCTAGTCAAATGATATGGTCTTTCGAAATTAACAAAAAAACATATGATGATATTTTTTCGTGCTCATATTAAGTTAATATTTATACTCAATGGCCTTAGTTTGTTATTTTCCGAAGTAAAGAAAGTATATAAATGTTCCTTCTGTCAAATTTGGTGAATGTTTGCTAAAAAAATATGAACTGCCAATAATGGCATCTTCCTTATGTTACATTCTGTGCTTGGATTCTGTACATGCACACACATGAAGAAAGCATGGTATGGTGACAATGACAACTCCTTCCCTTTTTTCTTAATCATAATTTTTAGCACCATTTTTTGAAAGCAAATATTTTTTTCACTTGTCTATAATACACTACCTGTAGGGCCATTGGAGTATTTCTGCATGAAGATTTTCGACATACTCATGAGTTTTTATTAATGCTGAAACTCGATAGAATTTGACTAGGAAAGTTTTAGGACCAAAAAGTTTGTGGCTATGAATATATACTATGAATATAGGACTATAATTACACTTTGCAAGGTACTGGGCATGTCCAGAGAAGTCAAACACATGCAGTCCTCTTTGCAAAATTGTCATTGTCAAATTGTCTACTTCAATAGATACTAGTGCTCTGTCTTGTCGCCAAAATATGAAATTAACAAGAATTTTCGGTTTCCTTTAATTTTTAATACAAAATTTTGACTGATCCTTGATTTTTAATGTAACAATTAAAACATTATAAGTAAAACTATATACTTTTTTGTGAATTCTCATGTTCTGCTTAACAGTAATGAGAACTCAACTTTTGTTCCATTAACTTCAAACAATTTTAAGTAATAAATGTCTATTCAAGTAAATGCAATTTATAAGATAGGTAAACATTGACGAAAAAATAATTATTGATTGTATCATTTAAACTTTTGGCAGGGTAATTTAACATAATTATGGTAAATGATGTCCACATATACTCTTGTCACTTTAATTTCAAATTTCATTTTGCATCAGCTTACCTTCACATCTACCCGTACATGTCTATTTTGAATGTATCTTTGTACTAAATTTTATTTATAATAATAGATATAAAAATAGTGGTAATTAAAGTTTGGGTCTGCAATTTTTGCTATATATGGCATATGAACATGTTTTTCTAAATCAATTTTTTATAATTAATGTCATTTTATTCTCAAAATACTACCTGTATGAGAGAAAACTAGCAGAGAACCTACAAGGTTGTCATTGAATCGATATGATATCAAATTTATTTAACATTTATCCTGATAACTAGGGAACCTGCCAACAGTAACAAATTACGCCCCTAGATTCCAGTTTTTTGTAACTGAAAAAGTATATGGCGCCAGTGAACTAATAGTAATTAAACTTCTACCATGTTTGCTTGTAATGTCAGTCAACTAATAGTAATTACACTTCTACCATGTTTACTTGTAATGTAATATATATCTGAGAACTCTATTATTATTAAAATGTTAACAAGGTGTAAAATTGATTGAGGTACCCATATATAAGTGTATGCATTCATCTTGCAGGGAATAGATTTTAATCGTATCTGTCCTTTTAGGTTGCAGCTCAGTCTGGTCACAATGTAACTGTTGTTGACATGTCAGAAGATATCCTTGGGAAAACAAAAGGAATCATAGAGAAAAGTTTGGGAAGAGTTGTTAAGAAAAAATATGCTGACAACCCTGAGGTATTTGTTGATTAGACGTTTTATGACTTTGACTTGTTAATGAGATTTCTCTGTCATACTTGTACTTGATAAATGATTCTTTGTTTTAAGTTAGTAAGCATAAGTAGCATTATGTTAAATTTCACTAAACAATCCTTTGATGTAATTGTCATGAAGAAAGCATTACCAGTAACCATTTAATAGTTGCTTAGTTATGAGAACAGAATAGAACCAACACTTGGTATATTTTTAGTTGGGGTGTAATTGTCATGAAGAAAGAATTACCAGTGAACCATTTGAGGTCAGCTCGATAGTTCAAAGGTTCATTGGTCCGAAGGTGCATTGGTCCGAAGGTTCATTGGTCCGAAAGTTCATCCATCACACTACCTTGCAACTTTCACTTACCCTCAACATAATCAAGAAATCCTCCAACCTGTCGTAAAAATCGGCAATAGACATTAACACGTGGCATAAATAATCCACCAGATCGCGCTGTAAAAGCGGTGACCTTTTTAAACCCTTGTTGAAATGCCGCATTTTGCGTCATCTAAAATTGTCTGGATATAAAGTTAAAGTTAGTATTGTTAGTACATATGTATATTTCCATATTGTAGTGAAATTAAATTTAATTTGTTATTTTTTTGTATAGGGAATTCACTCTCGCACGTCTTTTACTTGTTGAATATAAATAGTCAGTATGCTACAAATAAACATGGGAATAATTTTTTGTCCATTTTTTTTACCAGTGTTAGTGTTTTACCTATGTCGTTTCCCACTTTTGATGTAGCGGCATAGATGTAGACACACACAAGATGCTTTCAGCCCGCTGTCAAGCGCTGACATGATGGCAGATCGCAAGCGAAACGATGACCCTAACAAGTGTTAAATCTACAAAAAAAAACATCTCTTTTCGTGATATTAGACAAAAACAGATCGTAAGAGTGTTACGTGCCGGTGGCACAAAAAATCCTTTATCGCGAAATTTGTTGGAACATGCGTACTCACTTTTATATTGCCAGTCCCTCCCCCGGGATAAAACAACAGAATCATTTTTTAATATCATTATTACTCATTCAAAAAGAATAAAACAGATGAAAATAAATAAAAATTATTACAATCACTATGCGCTGTGAGAACTCTTTCTGGTACATTATCATTTAATATCAACTATTCTGTTTGTGGTCTTGCTATTATTATATGGCTAAACGAAAGCACGTACGTGATATTCAGAATAGGAGACAGAAACATTATAACACGTGTATGACTCGTTCTTTCTATAGAAAGGAAGAAAAAAAAGCAGTAAATAATAGAAGCAATAGAATTGTAGTAGCAGGAAACTAGGGAATCGTTAAATGTGCGCATGGGGAACCTTTTAAAGTATTTATTCCGGGATATATCAAGATATCACAGGTTCGTTAGAGCCCCACGACATTCCCTATAATGGGTATTTTGGACCAATGAACCTTTGGACTATCGACATGGACCCAACCATTTAATAGTTAGTACTTAGTTATGAGAACAGGATAGAACCAAAATTTGGTATATTTCTAGTTGGGGTGACATTTCTGTATTGTGTGATGAAACAGTTTGAAGAAAATTATCAATACAATAGTTAGTAGTTAGTACCAAAGATCGTATGTAAAGTAAATTTATTTAGGGTACTATACCAAGAGCAAAAGGACCAGCTTTTTAATTGAAATTTTTTTTTCAAATAGCTTTTGTTTCATGATTATTTTACATACACATTTTCTTAGGCTGGCAAGAAGTTTGCTGACGAAATCTTAAACAGAGTTAGTACATCAACAAATGCTGAAGATGTTGTAAAGAATACCGACTTAGTCGTGGAAGCCATTATAGAAAACTTGGAAATAAAACAAAAACTTTTCACTGCCTTAGATAAAGCTGCACCACAGTGAGTATTTGCCAGACATTTACCAGACAGATTGATTCTCGTAGCTATCAATTTTAGCAAAAGGACAGCAGATGTAGTTATATACACTTGGAAAGAGTATAAAGATTGAAATTCATATCTGCCTTCAAATATTTAAGCTAATGTCCATGAAATTAAGGTTGACATATATCTTACTTTTCATCATAACATGATCACAACTACATCATTATATTCTGATAATTTTAGGCACACCATTTTTGCTAGTAATACATCATCTCTACCTATTCGTGATATAGCTGCTCCTACACAAAGGAAAGATCGTTTCGGTGGACTACATTTCTTCAATCCTGTTCCTGTTATGAAACTTGTTGAGGTAAATTTCTCATGAAAGCTGCTAAAAGTACATCTTCTATCGTATAAGATAATGCGATGTTTTGTACCTTTCTGACTATGAATCGGAGAGTGCTAATTGTTTGGCAGCGGAAATTTTATGTACTAATTAATATTAAAAAGTTTTTCTTAATTTAAAATTCCAGGTAATTAGAATTCCAGACACGTCAGATGCAACTTTTAATAGCCTAGTTGAATTTGGTAAAGCAGTTGGCAAAACAACAGTTGAATGTAAGGTATGTATCATTAGGTTGCAATGGTGTATACTGATAGCATGTACTAACACAGGTTATGATAGATTATGCATTGCAACATTGATCAGGTTATCATTATGATGGATACAGTCCAATAATTTTACAGGGTTGAGGTTGTTGGATTTTCCAGACTGTTTGTAGACTGCCTATAGTATTAACTAATCCTGGATTATTTCTTTATTCTTTCCATTTTCTAGGATACACCAGGCTTTATTGTTAACCGTCTGTTAGTACCATACATGGCTGAAGCCATAAGAATGCTGGAGAGGGGTGATGCAAGTGCCAGGGATATTGACACTGCAATGAAACTTGGAGCTGGATATCCGATGGGTCCCTTTGAACTGGCAGATTATGTTGGTTTAGATACTAATAAATTTATTTTGGATGGTATGTATTAATATTATTGAAATTTAGTAAATTTTAAGAATTAGAATTGGTCATCATGCATGTAACAAGGAACTGGGTTGTTGGTCTCTACCTTAACCTAGAGACTACATTTCATCAGAACTTTACCATTGGACTTTCCACATGACTTAAGCAGGGGGAACATTTATGTTCAATTTAAAACTGATTGTGCATCCCTTTTACAGGTTGGTCAAAGAGCTATCCTGATGAGCCACTTTTCAGACCAAGTGAATTACTAAATAAACTTGTATCTGAAGGAAAACTTGGTAACAAGACAGGGGAAGGATTTTACAAATCTGGCAAGAAGTAATTTATTTTCAATGGACAAGTACAATCTCAGTGTACAATTCATTGAAGGGCACATTATTTACAAAATATATGGAGTCTGGCAAATAAATTGTTTGTACTTACTAAAATTATTTGGTAACAGTAGTTCATGATGTAGACTAACCTCAGTTCTTAGAAACATGTATTGGATTTTATAAATTCGTAGTTAGTACTAATACAGTTGAGCTCCTGTGAAAGCTGTCAAGAATACACTGATATTTGTGTGTATGTTTATATGCATTCTATATGTACAAACTATCTAGACATTTTAGTATCATTTAAAAGAAAATTATGTAAACTAGAGAAGCTAAATTTTTTCTCTAAGTTCAAAGTAAAATTGGCTTACAGACAATATTTTTGAATTATTTGATATTTATTTCAATTACCTATAATTACTGAGTCAACTAGTATTAGTCTAAAAATGATGTTGATCTTGTTTGATATCATTTAATTGTTTGTATATTACCAGAGTTCCAAAATCATATATGAAAAACAATTGAAAAATTGAAAATTCAACTGCTTTTTTGTCAGCCATGCAGGTTAATGCTTCCACATTTTTGTCTTGATGTTATTGTACACTGACTGTTTACCAGGGATAAATTATAATTACAAAAATTATTTTCATAACATGAAATAGTTACAAATAAAATGAGGTGAATTTACATACCATTTTTTTATGTACATTAAGACATCTGATAAAAGAGCAGTAAACAGTAAAAAAAACACTTGTTTGTCAGAACGTAGGATTTGGCTTCCAATGAATGATCATTTTTAATGGCCTGGTTACAAAATTTTCAAAGCAGTAACACATCCTTTCCACTACTGTTTCTTTCTTCCACTTTTAATGGAGTAGCAAATATTAATCCTTTTGATGCCTAGCTTTCTTCTTTTCAATCTGTCCTAATACTCTAAATATCTGCTTTTTAACTTCCTTTTGTTTTTGTGTCCGCTTAGCTTCAATTTTTCCCACATCTCTTTCGTGTTTCTGAGCTCTCTGCCTCATTTCAGTGTGCCGCTTTTTCATTTTGTGTTCATAAACTGTTTTCATCATTTTCATAAGCTGTGAAACCTGATATGAAAATACAAAAGATCCGATTAAATTTGCAGTGTAAAAACTTAATATGATGTACTCCATCAGCAATCTTTATGCTATTTGGTGGGCATTAAAATATATTTACAACATTTAGGTTTCTGTTCTCAAAATGAGTAGTAGAACTAGGTCGAAAAGGAATGGTACAAAATGGGTACCAGTGTGAGTACTCATTTTGTGGGGGGTTTTCAATTATATTTGAGGTATTCTTAACACAGCAGTCAAGACAGTCACATTTTTAGTATGGCATCCATGAACAACTATGAGGGCTTCATTTTCTAAAGCATTTGGTCACAGACAGATAATGACAGACAGAATACCTTTTTTTCATGTGGTTCTTGGACGATGGCAACTCTTTTACTCTGTACTGGGTCAGCATACTTTCTTGCTATTTTTGGTTTATCTTTAAATGGCAGGTTTCTTTGTAAATCTTTCGGAATGACTAAGGGATTAAATACTCTCTGCTTTCTCGCAACAGGCTGTAAAACAAAATGTTTCACTTCTTTAGAAAACAATTTTATTGTTCCTCTATTATGGCTCAAACAGTTCACTTGCACCCATCCTTTTTACTGATTAAGACAGTAGGGATGTAACATACAGAACGTCTTACCTTCAAAGGATTATAGTGATGTATGGCATTAGGTAATTATTGAAAGCCTACTTGATTTTACACATCAAAGAGTCTTTTCATGACAGTAGGAGCTCAAGTTTATGAAGGCCATAATATGTATCTATATATTATACCCAACACTGTGTTATATTTCAATTTTGAAAAGTAAGCAAAAAATAGTTTATTGACAATTTTTTTCTCATCAGACAGTATTACTTGTATACGACTTTAACTAGTCCTGTACACCAGTAGTGTTTTATGACAAGACTCTATTATGACTTGGGCAATACTCCTTGAGTTGCTGCATTGTGCTTGCTCAGTAAGTTTAATAAGTAAGCACAAATTAGTTGCTCTTAAAAAACAAAATCTGCATCATTCCTGGACCAAAATCTATACTGCTGCAAGGACTTGATTTTTCTCACCAATACTACTTTTAGGCACGCACCTCTATCAGGGAGTAACAGTGTCGAGTACATTACTTGCGTTGTCATTTACAGCATATTTTACTGTAGGCGTATTCCGTGCCACCTGTATATTCGTACATTGAATGCCATCTCAGTGGTGGTTCCTAACGTTTAACCCACACTAATGTTATCCTATTGTTTAACCCAGACACTAACATTATGTGGCCTACAGTAATCTGTATCAGAACCGTACACATAAGAATCGTGTGGTCCATTTCAAGTAGACTTCTATAAGGGTGAAGTTCAACTATTTGTTTTGAGCAACAATTTGACAAGCATGTCAAGCAACATCTAAATGAACTATTGAGCACTTTCTGTACCTTATAAAGTGAATCTTGATTGAAGGAGGCTTTTATTCCTCGTTCTCTGCGAAGCTGTCCCGTTGTTTTCATACCAGACCACTGAGACTTCTGGTCCTGAGGAAGCAGTAGTGTTGTGACAGGGTTGTAGAATTTTGGCACTTGAACCGCATACCATGTTCTCACAAACACAATATCTGAAAATTAATGGCAAGTTTACATTGCAAGACTCTCACCAGGTGAATAAGAATTACTTTACCTGCGAATGCTGTATTAGGACTCGAGTCATAAAAACCACTATTATTAGATTCAAACTTTCTTTAGAAATTTTCATAATCAAAATGAAGAAATACACAAAAGTATACATTTTTTAAAAGGTTATATTTCAATGAAAATGAATCCAAATGCAAAATGTTGAAAATAATTTTCATGATCTGATAAACACCCATTTTGGGAAAAACATGTTTTTCAAATTTTAATATTTGAAAAAATTTAAGTCAAAAACCAGTGTACCTACAAAGCTGAAAGTTAGCAAAAATTATCTTAATATATAGGTCTACAAAAGGGTCTCAAATTTTTTACTTAATTTAAAAGTTATGAGTTTTTAAAGTTTAAAGGTCAGGATTTTGTTGATTTTGATCTGACCCTAAATTTAAAAAATGATAACTTTTAAACAAAGCAAAATTTTAATAATCTGAGACATTTTTTGTAGATATATACGTATAGCTCATCTGTGCAAAGTTACCTTTTAACATATTTTGGAAATCTTTGAATTGTAGCATTAGGAATTGGATAACTAGCCCTTTTTTAATAATTAGATTGGTGCAGTTGTGTTTGGCAAAAATTTTACTTTTCATGAAATTAATTGAAAAACTTGATCATTGTAGAACAAATACTTGTCCTAAATTTATTTTTCATATTTATACGTACCACTTAACAACAATTTGTCTTCAAATGTAGCCCTAAAACAGCCTTCAGGCGTCTTGACAGCCTTTTTAATTTGACCACGAATTCCACTAACTGACCTAATGTTAGCACCTTCAAAGCGAGCTACTTCTAACTGTGAATTAAACATCCCCTTAATAAAGGCTGTCTTTTTATAAATCTTGTATGGTGTTCCAGTTAATTTTAATTTCTTTACTACAGTCTTGGATTTATCCAACTCCAATACCACTCCAGTTGCAGCAATGCGGAAATCTGGCTAAAAATGATAAACAATGAAAATGATAAGTGCTTAACAGGGGACATATTATACAGGATTGGAAATCAAGTTCATTAAATTAATAATCGACTGTTTACACCTTATAAAATGCAAAGAAATTAGCTCATATCTGGCTTTAAAGAACATGCTAGTTGGTGTTATGAATACGTTATCAATTTTAGTATATTTTAGTTGCATCTAAATTTAATTAAACATCTCCAGACTTCCTAGTGAGTTTGTCCACTTCAGAGAAATTACCATCAGATAATGGCACAACTAAACTAACTTTCAGTTTATTTCCTGATAGACAACAGAAACTTTATTAGATATCTTTACATGCTTAGGGCCTATTGTTGATTTAAGTATATAATATATTTCTACAAGTATTTCTAATTTTAACCATACTGTTCGTGAGCTGATATTCTGCACAGCTAAGAATCCTGCTCCTTGAGGAGTAATGGGTCCCCACCAGGTGGCATGACAATGCATATGTTCAGGGGTATACTTTAAGAGACGGTGACGCATGTTGTGATCCTGAATTGAAAACATTGGGATTGTCTGAAATCTTCTCCATCCCAAAGAAATGATGATAGGATCTCTGGTCTTCAAAATCCTTTTATGCCATCGATGTTTCTTTAAACGCACCTATAGAAAAAGGCATTAGTTTATTTTATAGTAAACTGTCTCCATACCCTTTCATCACAAAATAGAGAGCAAGATTCTCAAATCCGAAACCATGGAGCCAAGAAACTATTGTGTTATTTAAATTGTAAGATATAGATGATACTGTGAAAAATAAAGAAATTTTCATAAAATAAATGTTGTAAGTAAACAGAACTACGTTACAATAAAGATTAGATGGATGGACAAGATTCAGTAGTTGCATATCACATCCCAAACAATCACAGCTAGCATGCTGGGGAATGACATTTCATCAGGAATATGTTTCATTTCCATGTCATCTTAGCATCTTCTGTACATGTACATACACGCAGTGTAATTAAATAAGGTTAAAATTGCAAAGCTGAATTCTTTTAATATCAATATATCAAAGTGTGCGTAAAATCTGCTTGCCTTATTTAAATGGCAAAACACATGCTATCCTTTTGAAGGCACAATACATTACAGCTAGTGACATGTAGAATGCTGAAAATATCTTATTTGAAAATCCACAGAATACTTGTTATGCTAAATGTGCCTCGACATATAGTATAATAACATACCTGTACATAACCTATACTATCTTCAGCACTAAGCAATCCACCTAAAATGACTGGATATGTAGAATCAAAATTGGTCACAAATTCGCAAGGAATCTTCTCAACCTCAACTCTGACGTACATGCCTGGTCGAAAACCTTCATACTGGACGCGAGTTTCGTCATCCATTGTTTCAAATTCACTACGATTCAACTAGAAAACAGAATCATTTGTTGATCAATAAATAAAAGTTTAACATGATCAGATAAATACACATGCATTTTGCTCAGGGATGTTTTGCTTTTCGTTGTACTGTGGAGGGGGAGGCAATTTTCAGAAGACCCCCATCACTCACACACATTATGTGGGATTGTACACTAATTGATTAGAAACCCACCACCCATATATCTTTTATTGAAGTGCCTCCCCCTTCTTGTACAACTAAAAGCGGAACAGCCCTCTTGGAATGTATGATTGGTGAAGGTGTGTGAAACATGTCTTACAGTCACAAATTAGCTGTTAAGTGTAAGAAAACTTCGCCGTGTCTGATGCTTTACAATGCCACAAGTACAAAAGCAGCTGGTGGATAGCCCAAATTATTTCAATGAGCTATATTTTGAATATCTTGCATGATAAAACATACATTCAAGCTTAATTTTATTATAATTCTAATTATGTGTGTAAGACATCACAAACCACACAGTGTAAGGTTGGATATGAAATGTATTTTGATGCAAACCATAATGTATCTCTCTGACCTGAGCCTGTTGATCCATTTCCTGCTTGAGATCGTCAAAGTATGTCGCCTTAGCCTCGCCACCAGTTGCCTCATCATATTCTTGATCAAACATTTCCTTTAAACGGCGTTTCTTTGCTGTACGTTTCTCCATGGCCCGTTTAGCTCTTTCTTCTCGGGTAAGTTTTTTAGCCTTCTGTGGCAAATTTTCACCTGAAGATGTACATATCGAAAATTATAACAGTCGGCATTGATATAATTCGACTACTTGTGTACAGTCCTTTGCACCATCAAAAGTCGTTCGTTATTTAGTAAAATATGCTAATAGTTTCCTGATTGTTATACAAGCAACTTACTCAGGAAATCACCTACAAGCTATTAATTATCCAAACCTAACAGCTGTATAGACTGTATAGAGTTAAATTTTTCATGATGTCACTTAGGGTGTTTGATGCCACAATGATCTGATCACATATGATGGGCCACAGAATTCATCATGCAGGCATTAACAAATGGGGGCATAACCATTAAACTCTATGTTGAAACTGAATGCAATTAGAACATACGGTAAAAAAAATTCTGACCAATGCCACTTTTTTAATAAGTAAAAAAACAAGACAACGACGATTCGAAGAATCATCATTGTACGCTGTTTAAATTGGTTATTTGAGCGAAAGGAATTGCATA
>JAOXYB010071389.1:1460-28743 GCA_028565635.1 Phoronis ovalis
AAACCTTTTTTCAGATTGTTTGTTCAATTTGTGAACTCGTTGAAGCATGTAGCACAGAAATTAAATCCGGATGGCAGCCATTGTTTGCAGCTCTTCGATCTGTAAAGATAGAATACACAACATCAGAGGAAGTGAACGAAGCGAGGCAGCGACATGTAGCTTCAGTTCTTGATGTATTTGAAGTATTCTTAAATACGGATAATGTCTTAGTATTTGCGAATGCTGCCATGGATTGTGTCCTGTGCTTATTAAAATATGTCCGAGGACCTGGAGAGTTTGAGGATCAGAGCGACAGTGATTCCGATTCAGGAAGTGATCTACAGTCGCTGGATACAGCTACAGAGAATTTATGCCTTCCAGCATTGAAATATCTGCAGAGATGTTGTACTATCTTAGCATCAATGTGGAACATGCCTGCCTGTCCTGTTTTTAGTGGTGCTCAAAGGTATTCATATCATATAGTGATAACTGTAATACTAATGACCCTAATGTCATTTATGTCTAAATACATGTATTGTTTGTAAATCACAGGTATATACTTAAGTTGGTACCCCCAAAGCTTTCAATTCTCCAATAACGAGTGTGAAGCTCTCGCTTTGTGGGTCAATTTCTGCCGCTGCTTTCAATAGAAAATTTGTTTTAAAATAAGGAACCTCCCACTCAATAATTCTGCCAGAATGACAGTGCTACTTCTCTTTATAAAGGATTGAGTCAAGTTGATATGCCAGAGTGTGTGACAATATTCTTGACAACCTATTTTTGTTGCATGCTGTATCTCTAAAATTAATTTTGAAATGTTTGACTCTGTATTGCAGAATTCAACTGAGAGATGCCCCTCGAAGTGTAGACCCTATGATTCCAGATATGGACTTGAAGAATTTCAAAACACTGAACACTGCAAAACAAGATGAAAAAGGTATAGGTTAGATTCCTTTATATACTACATTTTAGAAAGGATTTAACTGGTTAGTCAACAGCAGAAAGTACATGTACTTGCATTTTATCCTTGGTATCCTTTTGACGTACTGAAGATTTGATTAGAAATTGGAAGTTGAATTTCATGCAAGTTCTGCAGTTTTAGTAATTTCAGTTAACAAAAACTAAGCTTTTAAGATTGTTTTCAATGTCCACCTTCGTTTCTGCAGTAAGCTCAACCTAATTTATTCATTATCACCATCATCATCAGGATCATCATCACAATCGTCTTCATCTTCCTTATTGTCATTAAGTGTAGGCGGTCACCATGCCTCCAGGTGGCCTGGTTACATGCCTATTACATGCTTTTTGTATAATTTGTATTACAGAAATTCATCTTCCAAAGAAGCTGGAAACTCTCAGATTAGAAGAAGAAATCCATGACACTAAAAGTGTAGATTCAGGATTAGGAATTATACCAATAGCTGCTCAGTCAGATAATACCGATAACGTCTCTTCTGAAACTGATGTTGCCAATCAAGCAAAAGAATCATGTAATACCTCGGCTGAACAAAAGCTAGAAATATGCATTACAGATGTTACTAACTCACAGTGTGGCACAGTTTGTCACAATTCTTCTGAATCCAAATTGGAACTGGCACAAGACAATCAAGGAATAAGTGGCATTACAATGACAGCAAACAATAATTCGGGTCTTCAATACAAACCTGTTTCTTTAGAAGACTTGGACAATCATACAGGATTATTACGTGTGTGGTTTCTGGTAATAGAAGGATTAACGAGCTCTGTATCTACGTGCCCCAAAAATTTTCAGTCACAAACTTCGGAAATGTTGTTTGAGTTACTGAGTGCAGCTGGGAAGACTCCAGGTAATGTGTTTGTTCAAGCAGAGAAATAATTTCTTGTTTAATCTTTCTGTTCAGTTTCAATGAAAGTTAAATTTAGGCAACTACAGAAATTAACAAGCTTATTGTTTTAAAAGCTTAAAACCAGAGATTATGTGACCCATCAAGATTTCTTTATAAGTTTTGGTGATCTCGTATGGTAACCCTAGTAAGAGAGTCTACCAGTCCCCTCCCCCCTTCGCGTGGCACTAAGGAAGATGTTCTGATGGGGTTCAAATCTTTGATTCTTAATGGAGATGCTTCTTATGTAACTGTAGGTGGACACAATTCTTTGATATTCATTGTTGATGTTCTCTAGATCTACTGTCCCAGCTCACACATGATTCATTTTGCCTGTTCTGTATACATACATGTAGGGTAAAATCATTTTTCCACGTTTCAAGATTAAAAGAAAATTAAAAAATTGATTTAAAAATATTTCCTTTCACACCCAATGTTGATATGTTAGTTGAACTAAGCCTATGACAAAGTGTTGCGTCTGTGTATAAGGAGTTATCTCATCACTCGTAAACGAGATGTTTCATAAATTTATCTAATAAGATGTAATGCTCAATTTGCATTAAATATTTTTTGTTTAATAGGAACTGATTTTAGTCTCCACTGTATGAACCACTTAGTGTTAACCATGTTACAAAGCTGGTTACGTCGTAGCAAGCAAACCGCAGGATTTTGGGATCACTCAACAACTGCAAACTTTAAACAGTGCTGTGGTCTTTGTACTGATTTAGTGGTGGAGTACATTGTACAATTTGTAGGTTAGTATCATATCTTTCATCTGCATGATTAGAAACTCACCTTAGCTTCAGAATTCGGTCCAAAGTTTCCAGTTGTAATAGACTATTTGCATGGACTTGAGGGTGTTGCAGTCAGACCCTTTCAATACCGGCATCCTTTAGTTATACACAATACTTGTTTTTTAAATCGGAATTTAGAAAAGCTTTAAACGCTGAAAATTGAACTAAAAAATATCAATAAAGAGTTGTTTACGTATTGATATGCTCACAAATAGGCGGTCATCTCTTAGATCAAAGAACATAAGATTTTTTTTTTTGGTTTTTGGCCCAGCATGCAAGGAAAGCATTTTGTGAATGAATTGCGTGGGTGCACGGAGAACTACGTCATTGTTTATTAACAAACGTTTGGGTCTGAGACTGGTGGCTCCACCAAGTGCATACAAATAGTCTATTAGGACATGATACATCAAATAAAGGGAACAATCAGATTATGGTTTTCTGTCCTAGCTGTCACGTCCAAGTAAGAGAAATATCAGCAAAAGTACTTATCACTGCCATTATAATTATAGTACAACACTACAATTTCAAATGGTTACTCAAGATGCACTTGCTTTCATTTTGCAAGATTTTTGTGATAGCTCATTCCCCATCAGACTTTAGTGATTGTCACAATGCCAAGTAATATTTGTTCTATCCATTGTTTTGCACAAAACATGATCGATTACTAACATTGCAGTTATACATAAAAATAAAATATGCTGAATTTGTATCATGAATTCAGTATAACTGGTATTACTATAACTTAGGTCTGTTTTGTTTTAAAGGCTCCTTGAAGGATGATATAAGTGGTTTAGAGTTTTTACTAAAGCAGTTGTTAGATGTTCTCATAGAATGTGTGGCTCAGCCCACAGAGAGTATCTCCAGGCTGGGCTGTGCATGTATAAGGTTGGTACATTTTGGACCATCTGCTTTTTTGTAGCAAATTTTCGGTTACTGTTCTGTGATACTGCAGTGATACTTCATCAGGGTTAGGGTAGGAGTATGTTTAGGGGTAGGGCAGGGTTAAGGGTAGGTTAGGGGTAGGGTAGGATAGGTTTAGGGGTAGGGTAGGGTAGGGTAGGGTAGGGTTGCGATAGGGATAGGGGTAGGGATTAGGTAATTTCTAAGTATAATACTATTTCGTGATGCAGTATCACAGAACAAGAGCCAAATTTTCTTTGTTTGTCATGCTATCCCTTAATTAGATTTGCAATAAAAGGTTTTAGGAAAGTGGTATTTGACAAATGAAGTATGTACATATATCTAATGGTGCTGTTTTAAGTACAAACAGTAATTGTAATATGCTGTAAGACAGCTAAAACAGCTAAAATACGCAAATTGTTACCAGGTATAAAAACAGAGAAAAAATGTTTAAATGATGTGTTTTCAATTGAAGGCATGCCTTACTAAGTGCTGGCCCCCTGTTGACTGAAGGCATGTGGCATACTGTAACATTAGCGCTTCTACGAGCCACAGATATCAGCACATACTACCTTAACCAACTTATGGTTCTGTTTGAGCCATATTCAGACAATTTTTATGGAGACTTTGGTGAAGTGAAGGTGGCTGCGAGGCGAGATTTTACTGCAATGGAATGCGAGAGACTGAAGCAGCTGGCACAACAGGTAAGTATGTTATGAGACTTGTCACATATGTCTATTAAAGAAGACGATGTTTTGGATGTTGTTATTTTATGCCAAAATTTAGTGGGGATGTCAAGGTGTTTGAAAAGTCCCAAAAAGAAATTGTATGCAAAATGTGGATAACATAGCAGTTGCACCATCTTACGATCCAGTAATCCTGCAGGCTGACAATTCTTAGGATGCAAAGATGTATTGTTTGTAGATTTTGATCATCTGCTATTGGATGTATTTTAGTAATATTTTATTATTCCCATATTCTATAAATAAAATTAATACTGTCTTGTATAAATTTAATGTAATTGTTTATCAACCAGAACAGTGACTTTAATTACTTTATTTTTTTCCTAACAGGTATTTCTCTTGGATTCTCAGAGATCTGCGTGTGGTATCTCATCCCTTGAGTCTGAAAATAAAACATCATATGTGTTCCTTCTGAATCCTTCAGCTGAACACTGCACAAATGCTGACCATGATATTCTTAGGTAAACAATACAGATTGGATGTTAACAAATGACCTGTGTCGCAAAAATAATGGACATTTTTTTCTTACACCAATACCACTTCTGGTTAGGATAAATCAACTCTGGGAAATAGTGCATGTACAAGGTGGCAGACCCAAACACATAATTACCCAAAACGATCATACAATTTACAAATGTTTGATCTATTCCACTGGTTCCCCACGCCGTCACAAGAGATTAATTCATTAAACTCAGTCAAGTGTGCAATTGATTTGATTGGTTTAACTATGCTACATAGAGTAGTACTTTGCTATGCTATTGGTTAAGTATGTTCTACAGCTAAATTTGTTGTAGTGATGTAAAAAAGTTACTTGCCCATCTCACATACTTACATACTTTCCTATTTATGCCGAGTCTCTTTCCTTTATTCCAGGGTACCATTTAACAACATCGTGGTTGGGTTAATAGCTCACCAGCTTCTTCTGCAGACAGTCGGCTGTATACTTTTACAAGGAGCCAATCATAGAACTCCAGGGGAACAACATCTTTTACCAAGTAGTCCAACAGACACAAAACAAAATCATGACTTTGATGGGAAGGAAGATTCTCTAATAGGAGACAATAAGCTGCCAGGTGAAAGGCCACAAAAATCTTATAGGCTGTTTAAACAGAAGTCTAGCAGACTGTTTAAACAGAAGTCTAGCAGACGGCTTTTGACTGTTTTAGTGGCTTTACTGCAGTAGGATGAACAACATTGAGTGAGCTACCCTGTGTTATGCCCAAGTATTGTATTATTATTTCAGTATCAAATGTTTGCACAATGCTTTTACTTCTATGTATACGGTCACTATAATATAGGATTGCTTTTTGTTTCATAATTAATGAAATGCTTACTGAAAACTAAACATTAATTAAATTAGTCCATTCTAGTGTGGGTAAATCTTGACACGTCTAAGTTGGGATATTATGTTATTTTGTTTCTATCTCATGGATTAGCTGCAATCACTGCACCTACCTGGCCGCCAAACTGATTTCCTAACTCACAATCTCATTTTTGTATTCACGCTATTTGCAGTTTAATTGTAAAATTTGAGACTTAAATATTTACATCTATTTATATTTGAACATTGTCATGTGTCTTTCAGGTATGTTAAAGTTCTTATCTTCAAGAAATGTGCAAAATTTACTGGATTGCCTAAGAAAATCTTATGACTTTTCCTGTGAGTTTGACAGTCGGCCTGGACTTAAATTTCTCATACAGAAAGTCATGGGAACACAGGTAGCCGCGAATTTGTATAAACAAGCTGGTGTCAGCATGACTTTCTATATTCACACATTGTTGGAGATATGTGCGCTTCAGGAAAATGTCACCATGGATAACGTAAGGAATATGGTTTCTGGAGTCTCAGAGATAAATGATCTGAAAGAAAATTCAGTTCTGGAAACAAATGTTGCCAAGGACAATCAAACTTTAGTTTCAAAAACACAACACATATCAGCAGAGCCATTGGCCAGAAGTATTTGCGTCTTGATAAAGCAGTTACGAACTGGATGTGATGAACTGTGCCAAAAATATGTCAATTTGGTGTACGATAAAGAAGGTGAAACTTCAGCTGCAGACAAAATGTCTAATCAACCTCTATTTTTCTTGATCGCACCAACGGATGACATTCCTAAACTTAAACGGAATAAACATATCCGAGAAATTGTCCAAGAGAAACTAGAAAGTCTAAACCAACAGCAAAAATTAGTTTCCATGGCAACAACTGCTGTCAGTATACAAGGTAATTTTAAGAATATCTAAGTATTTATATTTCAAGAATAAATAGTTTAAATTTTATTTGTTCCAGTAAAATCATATTTCCTAACTATACGTAGACCATTTTCTGAGCTTGAATCCTACTGTGCCTAACCAATCAGGGTTAAAGAGAGCAGTAGTATCTTACAACTCACCGTTTTGTAATTTGTGCCTTGAATTTAACTGGAGATTTGTATATTTTAAACAATTTAAAATTGGCCATAATAACAGCTCCCCCTTCTTGTAGAGCAAGACCTGCAGGAATGTGAGGTTGTCTTGAGTGAGCAAAAAGATCCTGAACAAGATGACGTGGAACACAGTAAGAGACATCAAGACAAGGCTAAAATATATACCATGGCTACAGGTACGTACAACATTAACTAATATAAGTTTTTTTTTGTAATTGTTGTGGGCTGGTTTAATTGAGCAATACACTGTTTGCATACTATAGATAACATTAATGAACACAAACCCAATAAATCACTCATTTCCACAGATTGTGAGCAAACAACCATGCAGTTCTCCGCTTGCTCACTTCATTGATTTACATAATACATAATTGTGGGTTTGATTGAGACTGTGTTCACTACTGCCATCTGGTGCTTACAAACACCACTAGTGTATTATTTTTTTTAGAAATTGTTTGTGTGCATCGTAACTGCGTTAAAGGCTGTGAAATATATTTTTTAAATGTCTTGTTAGAAGGTGGTTCGTTCTTGAGGTTAGATCTGAAGTGAATCTGGGGGCTACAACCTAGAGTGAATTTCCCTTCCAAGAGATCATATATATACCATACAGGTAAATACAACATTAGATTTGAATTATTTGTCTTCTAGGTAAAACTATACAGTCACTGATGTCTGAATACAAGAAGAGAAAGCAGACACGAGCTATGCCAAGATTTGTTAAGCTGGGCAAACAGAAGAAAGCATCTCTAGTAAGCTCTACAAATAAAACTCATCCAGACATCGAGCAACAACAGATACAATCTATAATGAAGGTATGTGCATTAGCTTAGGAAAATTAAAATGATCGTAAATTAACTTTCTGCTGATATTTTGAAACATTTGCATTGGTATAAGTAATTTTAGTGCCCATTGTCTGTGGTTTCTTGTAGCGTCAGAATTAAGTGACAAGATGTCAAGACCTGCTTAAATCAGTGCGAAATTTAAATTTGTTTATTCAGCTGTTATGAATGGGCCTTTTAGTATTTTATTCAGGTAATTTGCATATGAAACATCCAATCTACCAGCGGCTATTCATAACTGAAAACATAAGCTTTAAATTTGATATTTTTTTTGTGTTTCCTGATGTCACACAATCCCTTTTACCACCTATGATGTGCACAGAAATTACATGTATTGATATCGGTGTATAATGTAATAATAGAGAGTTATCGCTGATGTCGCCTGAGGACCTTTATGCAGATTGGTGGATTAAAAATGTACCGTTTACTGTGGGAATTAAGCAATGGATAACCTTGTGGATTAATCTTAAGTACCATGCTTTCATTCCGTCCTTCCATGAGTATTCTTCATTCCGTCCTTCCATGAGTATTCTAGACAAGCTTTACATTCTTGTTTTAGGATTCTGAAGCTCACATCTTGTCCTGGACAGAAATGCTTTGTACGGTATTACAGCTGCTGGAGCAGCTACCAGATTATCAGTTCCAAGGCTTGTTGCCCGCTGTCTACCCTTGCTGTAATCAACTCATCTGCCATGCCCAAGATCGTAGACTCAAAGAGATCTTAGGGGCCTGGATGTACAGAGTGGGACAATTGTATAATATCGTCCCTACATAAGGTTTGAGTTGCTCTAAAGTTCTGCTTCTGTTTAATTTTATTTTATTTGTTTTAAGTTATGGTTTTAACGACAGTTGCATTGAGTTTAAAATTGGGTCCCCATCCAATATTCACTGCCACCAGGGACTGTGTCTGAAACTGGGACAATTTGTAAAATTGTGGGACAAAGTAATGCTATCGCACATAAGGCAAAACAACTGGGATGGCATGGAATCAAAGATTAAAATATCTTAAACTAATTAACTGATTATTGCACTAGTATATGCGTATCAACATTTATTTATTGCTTTATAACAAAGTAAAAACGTGAAAAAAAAAGCTTTGAATCCAAGCAAAAGTATGCAGGTAATAGGGAGTGTAATATAAGTAGCATTAAAATTCACAAAAATGTGATTTTGTTAAAACTATGGAGTCATTGTGTTAATCAGTCTTGTGATAAATATTATATTTTTATTTTTTTATGTTATTTTATTTTAATTTGAATTTCAGTATTAATTGTTATTTAATTGTTATTATTATTTTAATGAACTATTCCTGTGCATTTGCTAATTTATTCAGGACATTTGAGTCACCTTTAAGATAGAAAAGAAGTTCATTTTTGGCTATAATTGACATTTTTTTAACACTGCTACAGTATGAGCCAACAGAAAACTGGGAAAAGTTATATATACACCTGCGAAATCCGATGCTTCTTGTAGTGAATGGAACAAATTTATCAATACAAGCACACCTGTTTCATAGCTGGCAATGTTGCATGTACTGATGGAAATGTTTAAAATTGCTGGAGAACTATGAAATTTGAAGGACAACTAGGATTATGAAAAGATAATTTGTTGTTGTTTCATATTTTAAAATGGGTTGTGCATTCCTGGCAAGAAATGTATTATTTCCCAAATCTTGCCTAGAGTGTAGATGAGATATAGGAATATAACTTTAATTTAAAGTAATTCAATAATTATTTTTTTTGTAAAATTGATTTTTGTGTAATACTTTACAAGATTAAATATTAACTTAAAGTTTCTTTAAGAGGCACAACTTATATGTAAACTTCTTGTCAAATTTCGGATAGTTAAATTAAAATACTAACATAGGAAAAGTATATATTTTTGGAAAGGTATTAACTTAAGGACTATGAAAATTTACTTTCCGTATCACATGATTATGTAATAATAGGGAAACCAAACAAATCACTTTTTTTAAAACATAAAACTTTAGAAAAATATATGTCTACAGCTCCTACAGATACAAAGCTGAAACTTGACCAAAATTAATTTCAAATAAACTCTAAAAGTGGGTCTGAGTATAAAGTGTGAATAAGTTGCGTGGGACTAACCACCTTAAGATTTTCCCACAAAATGGTCAATAAAAACTCTCCTATAGGTGAGCAGTTTAATAGGTATAAGTAGTTACTTAAACTAAAAACCTGACCCAACCACAGGCAAAGAATGAAGTATTTTCATGTTTCTAATCCTATTTTTGTTGAAATTTTTCATGAAATTTTCAGTGAAGCAAAAAATAACAGGTATATATACATTACAAACTCATATAAACTACTTTTAAAAAAGACAGGATAGTCAGTTGGTCATTCATAGATGTATGGACCCCGGTTTTATTCTCATTCTTCTATATGTGCCCATAGTTTAGTAATGTAGTAATTCATGTTTGCAGGCTGCTTAGTTGCATAGCTTTGTACGTCCACAAGGCAATCTGCTTCCGTTGCATGTTGCACTGAATTTATATTTGAATTCGACTATCATTAAAATGTGGAAGATAAAGATTTGATTTTTGTTACAGCTGAAGTCTGAGGTAAATTTATTTGTTTTTGATAAAATGAAGTACTAACTGACCTATTGTTTTGACGTCTTTGGACGTCATCACCTTAATTTTATCTTGTAAGAATTAAGTTATGTAAATTATGGTTATATATATAAAATATTTATATTGAGATAATTAAGTGTGTTTAATTTATTTTAAATTTTATGTCTACCCTTTTTCTTGTTTCTTGTATTTTATATTAATCTCTAGCCTTTGCTAGAATAATTAATAACTAAGATTATCTCCTGAGAAACATCTTTTACGTAAGCATTTGATGCAATTATTGAAAGCATTTACTGCATGATTCGATTAGAGAATTGCAATATATATTATTAATTTATGTTCTATTCTACTCTTAAGCTGAAATAATGTAGTTAATTATGTACGTACTATGTGGTTAATTTCGAGGAGTTCGTTTTGAATTACTGATCCCCTGGTGCTCTTCAATGTGTTGCAATATGTAACTAGCCAAGCTGTAATAAAACACTTGCAATTGTGTAATAGTATTTGACAAAAATGTAATTTAGAATGTATAGATTTATTTATTTTTCCTTAAATGTATGTTAATATCGTGTCTTATAACATTAAAAGATACAGAATTTTTTTGATTTTATTGTTTTAAGCATTACTCTAATAAATACTGTATTATATGTAATAATAAATAATATGCTAATTACATTTAAAGTAGTCTGAATTTGTTTTATGTCTCTTTTTGCTACCTTTTTTCAGATTCATCATTTGTGTTATTATATCATGGATATTTATACTAATGTCATAATATCTCTATCCAGAAATTAAGACAACTAAAATACACTCACTGAAATATTTTCAAAACTGTCAGAAGCTGTAAAAATTAGTTTGCAAGTTCAGTTAGGTGAAAAGAGGAGGAAGCCGCCTCACTCAGTAAATGTCGCCAGGTACCTGTGGGCCAAATTCTAGACATCCATCCATCCACCCACCCACCCACCTATTACAACCCCATCCAATAAACACGCCCACTGATACATAAAATTAAATTTGTACCCACTCTTCTACAAACGCCTCCTTTTCTGCCCCTGAGCGATTGAATTTTAAAGTATTTTTGCAACAATCTATAATTAATGACTATCCATTTTTGCTGTTTAGATCTCGTACAATAAGGGGACATTGACAGTTTTTTTATTACCAAACTGTTTGATGCATCACTTGTAATTGTATGCAGCCGTAAAAAGCCTTGTGTGGTTACATCAACAATTAAATGTAAAGAGCAGCTCAATGTTTTAACGCAACTTTTAAAATATTCCATTAATAATAAATGTGCTTATAATTTAAACAAATTAATTGTATTAATATTTTCATGAGAATGAAATTCATAAACAACAAAATCTTTTGAGAAACATCGATTTGCCAAATCTTACATTTCATACAAGGCGATATTGTATGTAAATAATGCATTCTTCAATATTTGTCAAATTTTTATCTCCGACTCGGTAAGGTTACAAATACAGTTCCATACCTCTTTTAGATTTTAATAATGTACAAAAGGCAAACACCTCCTTTTTCATATTTCAGTTTAGTAACATCCCAAAACACAAACTTCCTTCATTTCAAATTGTCGTAGGTTTTCTAATATTTACACACCCCATTTTTTTCAAGAATTTCATATCACAAAATTCAGTGATTCTGCCATTGTAGATGTGTTTTTGTGTTATTATGTGATTTATCAGCAATATTAAAGTACATGTAATATATGTTATCCTGAAGTGTAAATTGATTCTTTAAAAATTTTAAATTAATTTAAAACTAGCACCCATACCTCTGTTTTTCAGAGTTAATTTTTTCTTTAAAGATTAAAAACTAGTTTCTCAAAATTCACACATAATTTTTACTACGCAAGTTAAACATTTTTATTGATTAAATTTATTGTCATTACATCACTTGACCTTCCTGTTGCCGGTCATACAAAGGTGCGAGCACCCGTAATTCTTAACAAAGATACTATGTACCTACTGTACCTAAGATAAACAATTTAATGAAAAACAAAACTGGCCAATGCAAATTAGTTTAATACCCTCTTAGCTGATATTTGATAAAGTGTGCAAATAGGTTAACGGGATGTTTTTATTTGCTTTTAGATTACACAGTGTTTTTCATTGTCATGTGATTTACCTGTGGCTTTATGTAAATGAGCAAAACAACAGGTTGAACTAATTAATGGCCCACTGATGACTACTCCATGGTTTTAAAGGGGCAATCTTTTTGAATTATTACATCAGCATGGAGGTTAATCCAGTAACTGCACATTTAAAGGCTCAAACATTTATATATAAGCTGTTATAAGATGTCTTGAGTAATTTCAAGCTAAATGTTTCACAGGGTATCAAAAAGAACTGTGCTTGATTGATAAAACTAACCACCTAACTTCCAGGACGCTTACAATATAGCCACATAGCCATTGATTTTGATATCTATGGAATATAGCATAATTATATTAGTCCAAAAGTGTCTTTTTCCTGTTTATGGCAAAGCAATGGTGGGAAAAATAATTCGAATAAAATAAATAAAAATTAAACTGCAAATTAGACAGAAATATTTATGCAATGCCTTATATTTTACCACCGTGGAATCTGGATTGCTTGCTTTTTCATGAAACGAATTTGTTTTTGATAACCTGTGAAACATTTACCTAGAAATTACGTTAGAAAATATCTTAATATCTTATTGATGGTTTGCGCAGTATATTTGATAGCTGATACAGGCATATACTGTTACTTATGTCCCTGCTGAATGTGACAAAACATTCAAAATATGATCATGTTTCTCAAAATATCACACCTTTATTACAGGTATCCTAAAATAGTATTGTGTTATGATTTTAAAAATATTTTCCTTATGATGTTTTTTTATAAATAAATGCGTGTCATAAATGACCTTGTTTAACAATCAAATTTTCCACTTCATTATTTTGCTACAATGTGCTGTGTACACTTTACTAGGATAAAAATTTTAAGGCAGCAAGCATCTTTTCAATTAAAGAATAATTTATATAAACAGGATACATTTTTTAAATACAATCACTTAAGACTTAATTAATTGTGAGAAATTGTTGAACTCTTTTTGAGGGCACTAGCATGACTGATACACACCTGTGACTCTAAAAAGACATGTTTATATATATATTTTTGATATAATGCCTCGGAAATTGTATTTTAATGATTTACCTTTAATTGTGTATATTGTACAAAATTCTACTGATTGTAAATAAACAGATTTTAGTAATTAGATGTCTGGCTCCCCATAAATCAAGGAATTAGCCAGGTATGAAGTTATGGTTGATTATAGGAGGTAATGACTTAATCATTAGAAAAACAAACTATTTTAAAATGAACCTACTGACCCAGGCTTGAGAACTCGGGTACCCAGCAAAATTGATATTTTTCTACCTTTACCTTATAATGGTTTTTGCATTTCTTAAGAGCCAGATGACATCTGATGTTTTATGTAAATGTTATACTGTACGACTATTTTATACCATACCACTTTTGGCAGTCTTATGTTTAGAAAGCAAATTATTTATTTTGGAAATTTTAACATTTTAGCCCATAAAAAAACATATAAAAGTTGTGACACTTTGAAATTTATGTTTAATCAACAATACACATCAGAAGGGGCAGAAGACATACCTTCAGTTTTATCTCTTTTACTTCAAAGACTTTCCCACCCATAAACTCTTTGATGTACCATAATAATAATTGTCAGTATTATCTAGTCCACTAATAAATAAGAAAAGTGTTAATTTTTGCCAAAAACAGACATTGGCAACTTTGGATGCCTTTTCTACCTTTGAACTTTTTAATCATTAAAACATATTTATGTTATAAACTATTAATCTTTTTTAAAAATGAGCAGTTTTTAAATTCAAATTTATTATTTCTATTTCTACTTGAAAGTGCATTTTTTTAGTCTATCAAGTTTAGTTGTAGATTTCAAAACTATTAATTTAATGTTTAAAAAAACAATGGTTTTTAAAATTAAATTTATTACTAAATATAGTTTTCACATTTGCAGGTACATCTTTAATTGCCTGTCAAGCTCAGTGACAGATTCACAAGTTGCAATCCATTGTTTTGTGTAATATCAAATTTAAAAATCTGGCTGAAACAGTAGAATACCCACAAAAAACAGAAACCCATCTACCATTGACAAGTCAACATGACAAGATGTCACAATCATTTAATGGGGGCTGTAGGTTTTTTTTTTGCGAGTTGCGAGCACTGCAGTCTGTTAAGTCCGAGCCGTGAGCACCCATTGACTCTTAAATGAGAGCAGTGACTTTTTTCTTTTTGGCGCCCTTTTTTTTTACTTGCTCCAAGCATTTGCACCCTGGGGGGAACCCCTACACCCCTCATTTAATATTTGTCACCAGGTGGTGTTGAATCTATCATAAATTAAAGGCCCACAGGAGTGCCTTTAATCCAGGCTCCTTACCTGTTATTACACTTAATTTATTATAACTACAGGAAGCAGCCTGTGGTTTAGGAACAATGCAACTTATTGATATATAGTATAGTAGGTGCCATGGAATCATCTTCAATACCACAACTTTTAAATTACCCAGTATGATGATGAAAAAACATCTTTTGACACGTGGCATAAATTATTATAATAGATATCAAAAGTGACAACTAACTATCGTTTTCTTTGATAAATTGCCATCCGATGCTACTTTCGTTTTGATTTCAGATTAAGCATTTGTAACAGAATTTCGGTAATATTACGCATCTGTTTTTAAATTGTCTGTCCGTAGACTGTCCTAATTATTATGATATTTACATAAAAAAATTATAGGGTTAAAAAATGTAGGTAAACAATACATTGATTACCTGCAAGTGTTACAAAATCATGATTGTCAGCATGTACACCTGTTTATTAATCAGAAAAATACTGTCATATTTGATACATTTCCAGTTAATTATCTTTGTTTTGGAAAATAAGCATAACGGATAATTTCAAATAGAAATTTAACAAAAAAACTGCATCATAGTTCTCTTTGCTTTGTCAGAAGAGCTTCCTTGTGACCAGACCAAAAGCATTGTTACATATGCTAAATCAGGTTCGCCAAGCCAGCGTTTACATCAACTACCAATCTTCCATTGACGTTTGTGTACATGCTGGTTGTAGGCATGTAAAAATAAGATTTAGTTTTTGATTAAAATAATATTTGAAATACTTTCACTGAATCAATTTGACATCAAACGCACACTGATGATGATAATTAATATATTTTTTCTTGAAAATTCGATTAAAAACAAAATTTACGGTAATTCACTGCAGAGACTGGTTTGTGTTCCCTTAGCCCCCTGAAGAAGTTCTTGACTGAACATAGTGTTATTAACCTTAGCTATGCATAAATGCATGCTAAATGTGAAAAAAATACATGACTGACAACAGCAGGATTACACAACTTAGCCTCATTTTTCTATCATAGCAAGGTGAATTATAATTAATACTAATAATAGAAGTTAGTAATGATGGGATGTCACATTAGTTGAAGATGTCGGGAAAAATGTTATATAGAAATACTAAAAAATATTCAAAGACGATTTCAAACTGAGATTCACATACACTTAGGTAAAAAGTAAATAGTTTAGAGCTTGTTTTATGTAATATATAGATGTATTTAATACCTTACTTCATAAAAAAATATTTCCTCTGTGTAAGTCAGGAAAAACACAGGTTGGATAATTGAAAAGGTTTTGACAAGAGTTAAAGATGGGCTCTTTTTTTCAATATCCACTATTATATTAATATTTCTTGAAATCTTCCAATGTTTTAGTTATACGTAATAAAATGTTCATGAAGTTGGATTTAAAGTGTCACCAAAGCCATACCTGTTCCAGTAATTATTAGTAAATTGCCTCAATTTGCCCTCTGTATTGTTTTCCATTGTAATTTTTAAATATATTTAAACATCCACTTAGAATTTCTGATAACCATAATGTGATGTCAGATCTTGTCAAATACTCTCACAAATACCTTACCAGGCAAGATTGCAGGAAAAGTGTTATTACCAAGCAATTATCAAGTCATGATGTAATATAGAGATTTTTCACTGAAGGGATAAAGTAGCAAAATTGCTGTCACACTAAAATTAGGCCATACAACATTTTTGAAACTATTCAGTTGAAAATGTTATTACCAAATTTTATTTTACCCCAAGGTCCCAAGAAGTAATTTGCAGAAAACAATTCCGCAAGTTCACCTTGCAACTTTTAATGACCACAAGTAATTTAACTGCATGCAGCAATATTCTGTGTAAATAATGATAACTGGCATTTCCCATTTTTCAGTTAATTTATTATTAACATCTACGGATTAGGACAAATGATCATTTTTCACAGACCCAATTTATTGGACACACATCACTATTATTGGACACACATCACTATTATTTCTCGAACAAATTTTACGTGAAGCACAGTCCTTTGTTTGTTACGCACAGCCACTGGTTCCCTTAGAGAACTGGGACGAAAAGGTCCGCGTTCAACATAGGTCTTAACAAAACGGTGCATGTGGGACCATTTAATACAATTGCATGTAACCTAGTCAATGAATGTTCGACAGGCATGAGTCGTGCCGCATTTTGGAAAAAAGATAGGACTCTGCAACATTTATGTCTGACTCCTAGCTACATGCTTAAGCTCCGTCCAGATCAGAAGCAAAACAAAAAGATATTTTGTAGCTGAAATTTTATTAGAAAACATTTGCACATACAATCTCATGAGCTTTTAAAAAGTTTAAAGTTTTAAATTAAACACATACTTGTTGTTGTATACAACACAAACAAGGTCAAAATACAGATGTACATGAAGTAATTAAACAAAACAGACTAACAAGGTTTCAAATCAGCTAATCATTCTACTGCCCTATATAGCTTTATCATGATGAGCATGTATTGCAATGTTAACTGGCAAAAAGATAAATAGGCCATACCAAAAAGAAACCTCATTTGACAGGTGTGACAGCTTCAAATTTTGGCCTTTTCCACTCTTTTTTTTTTAATATAGCTTGTTTAACAGACAGGACTGCTTCAAAAAAATTACTTTTTATTCTTTTAACACCAAAAAAAGCCTGTCCGACTCAATTTTTGGGCTTGGTCCATTAAACACTCTTTTTCAATAAAAATAAAAAACAGCCCTGCCAACTCAGTTTTTGAGTGATTTTGCCCATTAAACAACTTATTTTTTGTTGTGGCCTTACCCAGAAGTAATTTTTGAAATAATTTTAGTAATTGATTACATGGAAAATGAGCTATAACTTCTTGTATTGGACATTTCAAATCATAATCAATGTGTTCACTTAACATATGGTTTTTGATATATTTAATAGATTGCCCTAGCCATTAGGAAATTAAATCCTAGGAGACAATTTATTTTAATTGCCTAAAAAACAAAAGCACACCTGTATTGCAGCTACATATGATGGTCTTTAAAATAAGTTTTAAACAAATAATTAATAATCTACATCTACATTCCAATTTCATCAATGCGATTTGTAAAATTATAAATACACGCAAGTATAATACTTAAACAGATAAATAGTAATCTCTACTCCATACGTGAAGCAATGTCACATAGAACTGCCAAAAACTGATCTCAAAGACAGCTGCAGAGAAGAAATAAGAGATGTTTTTTGGTCATCTGAGCCTACAACAATGCCCTACACAACTTACTCGTAGAGAGCGGTGGAATAAAGAATTCGTGCAATGTTACAAAATTAAGAAAGCAATGTTCCGTATACAGAATGATCAGCGCATATCAAAAAGTGAGAGAAGCAGCGCCATCATTCTACGTTTCTAAAGAACAGTGTTACAAACATTGTTTGGCAAATTCCAAATGATTCAACTTCAAAGACTAAGCAATCTATTTTTCAAATCTCTAATGACTAGTTTTTAAAACCATTTTTACGTCCCCTCTGGACCAGAAGTATAAAAATATCTTGATCAGAATTTATAGTGCCTTTACACTTTTTTGTAACAAGCACTACATATGCATGATAGATAATGTCCTCAAATTTCCATAAAAAATTTAGTAATTTCACAAAGCACAGTTTCTTGCAGTTTTGATCGCACCAATGTTTTACATTTAATACACTTGCATTGGGGCTGCATTGCCTCTATAACCTAACAAGTAAATATAAAAATAATTTTCATAGAATATATATTTTAAAAGTGACACTGTACCTAGATATTTTCTCTTCGTGCAGAGAAAAAACAACTTACTAAATGGCACATACTAAATTATAAAGCACAGTTTCTGTAAAGAAACTAGCATAAACATCAAAAGAATCAAGTCTTAAAAACATTTTACATCCCTCAAAATAAACGACAAAATGTACTTTTTTATAACTTGATCCAAGTTGCTAGGTATGAAACAATAGTTTCCAGTTAACTCTACCAAAAAATTCTTTATACAGTTTAGTGACTTATGGATGTATTTATTTCTTGGGATGCAGATACTTTTAGTAACTCGTGTGAAAGCAAAAATTCAATAATGCATGTTGCTACAACGACATCAAACGCACTTTCCTTTAACTCGTATCAAAATAATGCACCTTCCTATGTCAATGAGATCATTAACCAAAACAAGACTATCTTATTTTGTTACCCGATTCGCTTCTTTAACTCCGCACCATTGAAAATTCAAATTGTCTTAAAATGCTGGCAGCAAAAGCAGAATTTCATTTGAAATAAGTTATGAGAAATAATTAATAATTGTGACCATACAACTTGGTGTACAATACATAAACTCTTTTTGGCATCCTAACAAACATCACAAAATATCAGTGACATATATTGTCTCTCTTTCTCTCTCAAGTACGACTTGAGGAATGGCTTGTGTACCATAATTTAATAAATAGAGAACAATTTTTCATTAAACACATTTCAATATGGCCGCCAAACAGAATTAGGATCCTGTTGGTCGTCTGGTCGATCTTGCATACCAGGCTGCATTCCTGGAACTTGTGGCAAAGGATCCTGTGTTGGCATTCTGGTAACAGGTGGGTGCAATTCTAATAAATCTCCTGACCTTTGTCCTATACTATCTTGTCGCTGGTCATATGATCTGTCACTTAACGACAAAAGATTAGCTTGATACTGACTTGAAGCAGGGCCCGAGTAAAGATGGGGATACAAAAATGAGGATTGCAACATGGCCGCTGGAGAAAGTGGATGACTGGATAAACTCGTACTTGGTTGACTAGTTCCAGAGAAAAGTCCTGGGTGTTGAGATAATAACTGATAACTTGAATGACTTGTTGGCAAATGTAAACCAGAACTAGCAGTACGACTTTCCTCCAAAATCGCTAAATTTGTCGTCGACGGAGGATAACTAAAAGTTGAACTAGCACCAGATGTAAATAACTGTCGAGAATCACTGCCAAAGCCTGATGTTTCAGGAAAACGGGCCTCTGGCATACGGATGTCTGATGACAACCCAGTTGCCAAACCGCGATATCTTGGAATCATTAATCCTTGAGTTAAACGAGACTCTAATGAGAGTTGATTATCATTCTGTGGAATGTCCTGTAGTCTTGTTGAAGAGTCTGGGAGCATTGCCCTATCTGTTCCGATAGGAAGCATGTCACCATGGAGTGGAGTTAATCGAGATTCACTAAGAGGCGTCTGAGTTGACGGTGGACTATTTCTGGTCACTGAAAAATATGGAAAATTTCCATAAAATAAACGTACCAGCTAAAATATATGGAACTTATGTCTTAATTGGTTTTAAAATCCATACACTATATAGCAATGATTAAATTTTAAAGAAGTCAACACAGATTACTCTAAAAATTAAAATTCAAGGATAAATACCTGCTGCTAATGGTTCAGGTGAGCTAAATTCTCCACCACCAGTATGTGTGCTGTGTGGCAGGGATCTGTAGGAACCTTGGTGTCCATAACCACCTGACCAACCACTCTGCTGAAGACTGAGATCTAGAAAATAAAAAAATAACAAAGTGTAAAAATAGAAATAAAAGGACTTGAATCTTGATGTATAAAATCCTAATTAAGAAAAACACAGTCGCTCAATGTGCACAATAATTAAATATAAAATCGTTGGAATTACAGCCAAATGGCCAATGGAACAGCATTCTTGTGTTTAGCAAGTTCATTCCTACAGACAAGAGATCAGACAGAGGAGTGTTTTAAAACTACAAATGAAACCATCAGAGAGTTGTTGTAGAGACCAATTAGATAGGTTATATCACTACAGGGTAGGTGTAAATTTTCAGATTGCATAATGTGTTATGTCATAGGTTTTTACTAATATCCCTGAACTCTAGTTAGAAACTATTACTGACTTGTTTATTGAGTTGCACTACACTTAATAGAAACATTTGCTCTTCAAATTATCATTTCTGAAAAGTTAGTCATACAATTCTCCAAGATGGCTTGTCAGTGATTATCATAAAAGACAATAAACAACCACTTAAACTAATGGTATAAATTGCTTCTTGGCAAATTTCTTTCCTTTCTGATGCATTCCTTTATTTCAGAGTAATTCAGTACAAAAGGGAAACATTAGTAAGCTTTGAAAATTAAACAATAGCGCGTACATAGATAACAAAAGAACTTTCAAGTGTCCCTTTTTTTTCTTCTTGAAATGTTACAAAACAAGAAAATGAATATGTTATGAAATATTATACAAAAAGACATCACAAGTGTATTTACTTAACTACAGCATAAATAATAGACAAAGATAACAATATTAACTCCCACTAGAAAGTAGAGTCAGCTGTTGTCTTAAGAAAAAGAAGTCCCTTGCCAATCCCATCACATGCATTTCCACAAATATTGAAATGTCAACTTTCAGTATGACTGTTATCAAATCTTTAACTTTCTGTTTTCATTTGTAAATTCTGTATGGTTGTATAAAAGGAAGTTCCAAGTCATTAAATATTTAATTTTTATTTCCAGGTCATATATTTCATACAGTTATGTAAAAGGAAGTTCCAAGCAATCAAATTTTTAATCATCTTTAATTCAACTTACAGTCATAAATCCTGTACAATTACTTGTTAGTAAAAGGTAATTTCCAAGTGATCAAATTTTCAATTTCCTTTTTGAATTTTATTCATAAACTATACAAGTTAAGAAACAGCTTATGTAAAGGAATTTTCATTCAGTAATAGGCCTTTATCAATCACTCCTCACAACAAAGGTTGTTTTCTAATCATAAGAGTTTTCTAATCATAAGGTGTGTTATGTAAATTTAACAAGCACTAAAGGTATGCAATTTGATAAAGCTACAAGATGAGTGTAAATTTCCACCCACGTGCACTTTGATGTATTTATTCTATTGTCAGGTTGTCACTTCAGCCACGCGCCATTGTATCAATTTAGCTGCTGGGAGCCAGAGACCACCAAATTTGATCTCTTTTAAAATTTTAATTTAACATTTATTACCAGGTTTGATTTTTTTATACAAGGTTTAAGTATTTGTAGCAATATAGTTCTATAAACAAAGGAAGAAATAAGATGAGCATATTTTATAGCTAAAATGCACCCTCATACACTCCAGTAATTTTTACAGCCCTGATTCAGCTTTTGAAGTTTGGTTTTTGTGGTCATCATGTGGATCAAGTGGTAATTCTTATTTTCTTACTCATTATCTCTTTTACACAGATTATTTGGATTAACATTATTATATATACAAATATTGATCTCGCTACAGTTTTGCGATTGATAGCTTCCATGCACGAGCTAGCCGCAAAGCAGTAACTCCGTACTTTCAAAAGAAAGATTTTGTTATTTTTCTTGCAAAAATATGATATAAGATTCTTAGTAACCAGCATCTCTACCTTATAAATTACATATATTATCTTTAAATATTACTAATATTAAAATTACTAATTGATCGTTGTACCATTTCAAGTATTTAGGGGAGCGGGCAAACAAATGATTAGCATATAAGTAAACTAAATAACCTTTATGCAAGAAAAACACATTATGTAAAACACCTTCGTACGTCAATTCAGTTAAATTGTCCATAAAAAAATAATATTCCACTTTATATCCTACATAAATCCAGCATCAAAGTATATGGAAGTATATTATAAAAGAATTATTATAATCTCCTACTTCCTCATTTAGATAAAGATTTGCGGTCATCACAATTTCCAACATCTGAAAGCAATTTCCATCCTTGTATGTTTACCCATTAGCAATTACCTGGATTCTGTTGTGAATCCAGCAATGCCATATGCTCTAACATTTAAGCTTTACAAACATACACCTGCCTCTTTAAGTGCAGATACAATGATAAACAAGAAATCAAGATAATATGTAAAGTAGCCATTGTATTTTTTTTAATGCAACTTGATCCCTATGTACTTTATTGATATTGACAGATTATTTTGAAAACATCTCCATAATATTTCACTCCTGAGTGAGAAAATCGGTCCTAGATATAAGAATTCAGCGAGGGCAAAAGTGGCGGGTCCAAAATAAAAGATTTATAAAATGCATACCTTGTGAAGTTCGGAATGCAGTATTGTCTTTGGCTAAATGTGGTGATGTACTTCTGCGAAGTTGCTCCAACTCCATGAGTTGACTAGAGAATCGGTCTGGTAACTGAAGGGGGCGATCCAACTGTAGGTGAGCACCGAGGGGATTTACTCGATGGTGGTGAATTCTCCTATCATCAGTTCTTAATTCTGAAATCATAGAGATACGTACATATCAGCACAGTTATGAAACGCATATTTCCAGCAACTCTAAATCAAAATTCCATTTTATGCATTTTGGGGGTTATCAACTCAAAACTATGTTATCGATGTATATAAGATCGAGTCTAGACTTGCCTTTAAAATGGGCCATTCCCTGTGACAAAAGACCCATTGGCATAGGCGCGGCATCTGATATAGAAAATAATATTACAATATTCAAGTTCACATTCCCATTTTTAGGTTAATAAAATATTCAGTTTTATTTTAAAGAAACATGGTCAAAGACTTGAAATGCAACATTATTTCCCATTTTTAACAGAGCTTTGGATACAGTGCACAAGTTAATTATGTATATCAGAAGCACATTTGTAGGAAAAAACATTTTCCTTCACTTGTGCCACTTAATAAAACAGAAACAAAAAATGGATGTATTGAACAACTTTAGTTAATTTCATGCAATCTCACATGATTCTAATAATCTTTATGAAGCTGGGTGTGGGAACGTTTTTTGGTATGTTCTCATTGGATGTTTCTTGTTGGACAGTTTCCAAAGCAGGAAATCCTCATTGCATTTTTTTGCATTTTCAGGAAAAAAGTCCTTACTGTAGTCGTTAATTTTGAACTTTAATGAGACTACAAAATGAATTCAGTTTACCTATAATTATTTTTTTTTCAAGGTAAACAGCAAAATGGATCCAACTGCTTCAGCTTAAAAAGATGTTTTTATTTTGTCTTTCAATTAACAAGCAATAGTCCAAAGGTTAAGTTTTTTTGTTTATTCAGGGGTACAATTGCTTAAATCAGAGCTGGCTGCCAATTTAAGTACTACATAGTTGTGATTACAATTCTAGTGCAGTAGTATTTAGAAGGTGTATTTGATTACCAAAACAAAAACATACAATAGTAAGAGTAATGTCACAGCCTACTGCCTCTTGTTAAAAACTCAATCAAATAATGCAAAACATGTTTTTATTAACTCCCAAGGTATAAAACGTTTCATGTTTTGTACACATCGATGGTGGTATCTCGTGAGAATAAACTACAGAGTTACCGAGTACAAAAAATAATTCCATTGAAAACGTCTGACCTTTCAATAATAGGGATACCCCCAGATAAGCAGTCAATGAATTGATTACAATTGTAGGTACTGAACTACCCTGCGTTTGTGTAAAGGAGTTTCTGAGTACGTTTTAGTGCATTAATAATACGGCCCATTCACAAAAAATTCAAATTGTAAAAATAAATTTCATTAAAAAAGTCTGACCTATCAATAACAAAGGTACTTGAGATTAGTTATGGAGCACCGATTACAAAAAAGTTTACTCAGTACATTTAACCAGTCCTAATACTGAGGGGCACGATAAATAAAAGTACCTTTTTCAGGAACAGCCCGAGGAAAAATAAATGCAACTTCTTTACAAATAGAATAGAATAACTGTTTGGAATTGTTCTATAAAAGCCACAAAAATAAATAACAACAACATCTTAGCATACTGTTATTAAAATAATTTCCTATCAACACAACTGGTATTGTGAAGCAAATTGCTATAGATAAATAAGCAAGCTACAAATATGTTGCAAGCATAATTTTTTCCCCAATTTGATATATAATAGAAAATTGTAATGCTAATAAAAGATTTTTTTTTCAACTTTAGCATCTGCAATTCTTTATGTATGCACAAATGGCCTGCTATAATTAACTTTATTGAATAGTAGCATCAATAATAAGTTAATAAAATGCTTTCCTATGTACTCCAGGACCTTGTAATCTCTAGCTTTAACAATTTTCTTTGATACCAGTTGTTACAGGAACTATGTAATTATAAATGCAATTGTTCAAGGTTTACCCACCTAGACACACAAATTTAACAAGTTACAAGATCTTGCAGATCTTGATTCTAACATATATAAAATGCTTGACATTTAGCTGGGGGTAAAATGGATTTAGTATTTTAAAATAAAAATGGGTAATATCTAAGTTTATTTCAATTAAATTCTAAAAAATTAATTAATAAAATTCCATCATTTTTAATAGTAAAATAACTTCATGCCAGAAATTATAAAAAGAGACAGGGTACATTTTTGTAATATTTGTTCTCAGATAACACATTTATAAGGTACAATTAAAAATCAGTTTAAACACATTCTTAACATGTGACACTTCATGGACATCAAAAATGGTACAAAAAGTGATATAATCCACATACATTTGAAACTCAAGCGCATGAATATATTTTTTAAAATTTAAATAAAATTCATTTCACAGCTTTGCACCAACTACTTTCTCATCCATGAGTTTGCATAGCATAGAGTAACAAAAAAAAATATAATTGAAATTTTTAACAAGGGAAAATGCAACGGAATTAGTATTCATGATGTATAGTTGTTTTTGCCTCTGGAGTGAATAAATAAACCATTTTCTGCACTAAATAACCGAACAATACTTCTATAGGTCAGATACATTTACAAATGGATAGAACTAAATTATTTGAGAGCATTGATAAGACTTTATCTAAACATTGGACAATAAGCTTAATTTAGTAATGTGATACTTTCATTGATTTACAAGGAGTAAACAGGTGCTCATACTTAGCAAATGCAATATGGTTTATTATGGTAGGTAATGGTTTTTTTTGATATGCACATATTATAAACTGTTTATCAAGCCCAGTCTTATCTCTCTTACAAACATGGACCTACATGGTAGAACTGACTGATCTATAACTATTTTTCACTAAATAAACAGTTTCACACACATGGAATTACTATGCAAAATCAATAGTACATTTTCAATTTGAATGTTAAATTTATCCCCATCCACAAACATCCCCAGATCCCCAGATACACATCAGCAGTAAAAGAAATCACAAAAAGTACTGATCTAGTACTCATACTTGGCTAATTTATAATTTCATGTCTATAAAATATATGAATGAAAACTGCTAGTACAATATTAATACCACTACTAAAAGTACGATCCATTTATATCTGAACCCGTGACGCGAAAAACATGTTTTCGTGTACCACTTCATGCCAAGCCTTTTCTATTGTTAATATAATAATAATAATGCAAACACTATAATATGCTGTAAAACAATCACGCTATAGCTGGAAGTTCGTATTTTCCAAATAGTTTCATGCCTCTTTTCAACCTGTTATTGAAAATAGCAAGTCATAAATCTCTGTGTAACCTCATCATTTGTCAATAAACCGAACAGTTATAAATAATATTTTTAATAATTTCTGTCAAAGTGACACAACAGCACCGAATATTTAAAATACCAAAATAAAGTACATATCATGCTTACGCAGGGCACACACACACACCCTAATCCATTCTGTCACTAACTGGGAGTAGTTGATATTGTAAACATTTTGTTTTCCAGTAACAAAAAAGAATGAATTTTCAAAATATAAAAGCACAGTTCATGCTTACACAGCGTAAGTATTTTTATCTGCTATCTGTTATTTACTTGATGTTTTAATTACCCGAAAAACAACACCTGCATATACCAGACAACATTTGATATGTATGCTAATAACATACTTTTTCCTATCAATAATAATGTCAAACATTTTGTCAGGTTTATGACAATAGTATAAACTATTTCATTGTCATTTTTTTATTTTCTACACAAAAAGACAGCTGACTGACATTGTCACTTCCATGTGTTTCTTATTTCAGGAGCGGTTTTAGTCAAGAAAAGTATCACAATCCTAAATAAGCAGCAATTATCTACCACAAAATTATCTTTCTAATCTGTCCTTATTTACTGTTTATTACTTCTCTGGATGTGATCAATACACAAACCTACAAACACACTTTTCCCGCATAAAGCCTATGGCAACCTCACTATCCCTCAACTGTTTTTAAAGTTTTAATTTCGCATATTTTTACATTTGTTTCCAAAGGAAAATAATCGATCTTGCAAAACACGTATCGGACAGCGAGTCCAAAATTATGCGTGAAAAACCTCGGTACACGGAACGTAATTTATTGCACGTGTTTTTGATCGGTGAGGGGCCGTGTATGATGAGGCACATATAGGATACTAAATTGAAAAGAACTTACTTGTCTTACTTCTAGGTTCTCTTGGACCGTCCACTGTGACTTTGATTGCTTTTTGATATGTGGCCACTTGAGGTGGATGGGTTGAAATGACTATAGTTAAATTAAAGCTTTTACCTATAAAAATAGAATCAAAAAATTACATGAAATCATCAATTCATACACCTGCATCTGTTATGACTATTTAAGTTATGTGGATTTTGACAAAAAGACTGTTCTTTAACATAACACTGGGAATGAGTAAAATGCAGGATTTGTTTACACTTTCATCAGTTTGGCACTTTTTAACACATCAGAGATCAATTCATAATAATAAAGGATACACACTAATACTACAGTAAATACAGATTAACATTACAAGTTATTAGGC
>JAOXYB010071389.1:30845-41654 GCA_028565635.1 Phoronis ovalis
TTCAATTATTTTTTTTTATAATTATAGTATCTAACACATTATTAATGCAACTAACTATTATTAATGTGACACACTTTGGCAGCTATCCCGGTTGGATCTCTGTTTTTCATCGAATATCTATAATAATTTTTTAACCAATGCAGTTGCAAGCAGTAGAATAAATCACCATTAGCAAACTAAGGTTTATTAGTCTACTGCATATTTACAGGCCCCAGTCAAGCACTAAACAAATGTCTGAAAAAACAGATCTTCTTTCAGATAGTCAGTCTGCCTTGATGTATAAGGAAAACATCAACTTTGGATTAATATTATCATTATTATGGAGTTCAGTGGTTCACTGGTACTACAGGAAAAGGTTGACTGAGTCTGGTTGGAGTCAGGTCATTCTATCAACAAGGCCATCAAACAACATAAATACTTCACAAAGGTTCTGGGGTCAAAGGAATAAAAATAGTTAACTGCTGCTAAGGGAATTTTTAATGTCAGGTTTAATTACACAAATTTACTGCTTGATTAAGTGGAGCAAAGAAAAAGCTGATGACCTCAAGCTGGTCTAAATGGACTATGGGTTCAGAAGGACAGATAAACACATTACCATTTCTATTTCTTTCTGATATGTATAAGTACTGTATGTAGTCCAAAAATGGTTTCTAGCAAAAGGTGTTCCCGGACAATTGACCACAAATAATTATTACAGTCTATTATTAGAGACCACAGCCAATTTCATAACACAAAAGCCACATATACCACAAAACAAACTAAAACATTGTTAAATACAACTGCCTAACCCACAGCAATCAAAGCCACCATGCTTTATACACCTCAAATTGTGTGGGTGACTTTGTTTATTTATTTTGTTCTATATTTTGACCACACTTCTTAGAATTTTAAAAATTGATAGCACACCTTTACTTCTTTAAACGGGTCATTCTTAGAATTAAAAGAAATAGTGGCAACAACCTTTATTTCAATATTCCTCAAATTTGAAACATAGCCAATGACAAAAAAGAGTGTCCAAGAAAACATGACTAACAGTGGATATATATGCTTCCTACAATGTTTTTTTAGAGAAATAAGGAAGCAAACTAAGGAAATATAATTTTGTTTGAAATAATTAACTTAGCATATCATGTTATATGAGCTGACACCTGCAATTTTGAAAAGCAGAGGTGTTGTAAATGCATTATCCCTTTATCTTCCTACACAAATTAATTGTATAAAATGTTAATGACCCTATCAACACCAAAAAAAATATTTTCTGATCAAATGGAATAATTGTCAGATTAACTGTATTTGTTAAACAACCCTTTTTAGCTAAGAAACCATTTAGCACAATGTAAAGAGTAAATTTAAGGTGAGCAATGCGAACTATTTTTCTGCTTTCATCTGACAGTGGCAGAAAACATGGCATTTCCTATCATTCACTGTAGGTGTATAACCATGGGTTGTATTCAGAATAATTTTCCAAAAACAATTTATGTGTCCATGTCTGCTGGTAGATTTATGTTGGCTATCATTAGATAAAAATGTGGGTGATGGGAGTTTTGTGCATCCGTTTAAATCCTGGAGGTATATAAATATGTGTTCAGAATACTTATACATTTTTAATAATTCATTTTGCACTGGGTTTACATTTACTGAACTCTGGCATCAAAAAGACTTATGACATCATAACAACACATGCTAGATTTCCTGAAAAGATAAATTAAAATTTTATCCTGAAGCAAAAGTTCAGTGGAACTTATTTATACTTCAAGGAGTGAGAGGCCACCAGGCCACCTCGGTTAAACTAACACCAAGGGTGGTGCAGCACCTCAATGTTCTCCATTTTACTCTTCCAAATCATAGGAATTATAGTTGATTAATCTCAAGAATATTATTAACTGTTCCTAGAGAGAATGCCCCAGGTTAAGTCAACAACTGGATGCTGCAGGTGAAGAGTTCCTATTTTCCATTTACAGTACTTCAGGGGCTCATAATTTTCACCCTTTAAGTCTTGCTATACTTCTATAGTTATACAATTGGGGATAACTTAGATAGTAAATTAATTAAAGGCAAGAGTTTTGCCAAGATGCTTTTTCAGACCTTTTTATTATCTCTCTAGATGGCACATCTTAATTTGATAATATGATAGGTTAGTCAGCTGAAAGCTTTAATTCATTACAAATGTTAGAGAGGTCAAATGAGTTCAAACAACCAACAAGAGACTGTCAATAATTCTTGAACTCTATTAAAATACTAAGGAGCTGTAAAACTATATATCTACTGTACAGATTTGTGCTAAAAAAACAAATTATGAAACACTGTAAATGGTTAACTCTGAAATTGAAATTACAGTCTTCACTTATTTAGTGTACACAATACAGACTACCAAAACACAATGGGGTAAATGATTGGAATTTGTTTCAATCTAAAGACCATAAAATTTCCTTGTGTTTAATACTATAGGGCTAGGGATTAATTAATTTTGTTTTGCTGGTGACAAATTTAACAAAGCAGACCATTCATAAATGCTCAGAAAACCCTGGGCTGAAAATACCCTAACAATAAATATGAACTTTAACCACAAAATTATATACCAGTTAAATTAACTGAGAGAAATGCTGTTTTGTGGTTTTTATATTTTTGTCACAGTCATATTAACTCTTCAACAGCATACAATAGGGTTTTAATGGCCAAAATACCGAAATTTTATAGCTGGATTATTAACTGGAGTTCATTAAATAAAAATGAAAAAGAATTTCAGAGACATGGAAAATACAAAAGACAACAAGTACACATTTATAGATTCCAATCCATAAAAAACATCTATTATTGATACAATATAACAAGAACAAGGACAATGCTGAAGCTTGGTTTATATACACAGGCCTTGGGTTATTGAGTCTGTGTCTGGGGAACGACTTCCCGTGGTGAAGTAATGTATGAATTTCATACAATGTAACAACCCCTCAGGCAATAATCTGGTGACCTTAAATTAATTAGATCAGATCTCACTGGAAATTGAAAGAGTAAAAACACTGACATTAAACAATAAAACTAGTTTGTACTGGTGGTGAAAAGGCTTACAGGACTGATAAGGCTAATTATTTGTTAGACTAATAAAATATTGTTTTCATATATTTTGATATCATTTTGGAAAATTTCCAGCTGCTATTTATAAGGCTATAAGAGCTTGACTAAGTGCAAACATGTTAAGCTATGAACATGGTAAACAACTTCTGAATCGATGTACTAAGCATGAATCACACACAATAGTCACAATATAAGTGAGATGGGAGAAACAAAAGTTCAATACCATGCCCCATCCTACGCTAAATATAAATATCTATTCAGGAAAAAAGAACAAATTATGTAGGTGCAACTGTCCTGGTAACGGTAAATTATTTTTCTATTCCATAACAATGTTTACTCTTTATTGATGATTGTTTACTTAAGTGCACAGCTACATCAGTGTGGGGTCGATTAAAGTTGAATGTCGTGCATAATCATGACATGATGTAAACAATATAAGGTCACATCCTTCTACAATTAATAAAATAATAATTATGTACACGGAATAAAATATTATCCTCACCTCGCCCAGATCTTCCTACGAATCTCAAATCGTTAAATTTCGCAACTTGTGATTTCATATAAGCCACGTTGTTCCTTAACTCCGCGCAAGTACATTCGTCATTACCAGCAGCTACCATAACTTTGGTGCCATCTTTAACCTCTCCAAGTGCGACAACTTTAAAGGCGACCGGCAAACTCTTGTTGCTTCTCCAATGTGACGGTAACACGGAACAGACGAAATTTGGCGATTCTGTTCTCACTAATTCCCCTGGGTGTTCACTTAATACAGAACTTAACGCTCTTTCTCCTGTTAAAATATCCGACATGGTACTTGTTCCGTTCTGATGGTGCCTATGTGTCCCGTTTCGGATTGGTCCGATTCCGTTCCTAGGAGAATCGGGAAAGGGACTAGTCCCGTTCAAATCTATAGGAAGATGCATAACAGTTAGTATACTAGTAGTAACAATAGATCAATTAACTTAATAATGCTCCTAGAGCAAAGTAAATCCTGAAAACCGCACAGTTAAACTGTTAAACCGCACATAAGTGTAACCATTTGGTGAATGACAAAAAATTCTATACATGCTTTATACCACTCCTTCATTTGACCTTATGATTCATAACAGGTCATTGTGCTGTTAAGTATCACTCCGCACAACCCGATACGTCATGCATGTAAACAACGATTGCACTCAATAAACTGAAAGTAAATAGCTTGTTGGTTGTAAGTAATCCTGACACATCTAATTCGTTAGAATATTAACTTTTTCCTTCTTAAAGTTGCTAATTATTATCTCATTGAGTATGCACTATTTCATGTTCACTCCTCAGTACAGCATAAAAACATGAGTGTATAGGCTTCATTCATAGAATTTGTAATACACTTAATGACCGCAGCGGTACTATTGTAGTGAATCACTGATAAGTGTTTATTTGCACTACTGCCATTTAAGTTAACTATCTTAACAGAAACGGAAAGACAATTTCCTTGGCGCCTTTGTTTTGCAGCACAAATGAATACAATGGGACTTTTTTTGTTTATGATTAACCTGATTTTGTTGCTAATGTTCCTGTTTACTAGTAAACAAAACCAGCTATCCAGCACATAATGTTGCATTTGCCACTGTAGAATTCAGTGCTGTACTGATTATCACCTAAATTAGCACCCTAAATACTTAATTAAACTCACCAAATACAATATCTAAAAATTATATTTACACCCAAGGAAGGGGTTTAATGTTAAGTTAATTTCATAAATGAAATATACTACTGTTTTCCTAATAACTTCCATACTCAAGATCGCTAAACATGTTTTATCATAAAGCAAGAGTAAAAAAAAAATTTGTTTAACGGACCCAACCACTTCAAATTTTAGCTTTTTAATTTAAAAAAAAATTCTTTTATTGTAAAAAAATCAAAACACAAAAAACCTGACTCGCACAAATTCTCGTGGTGTTGCCTGATTCAACATATGTTTTCTTTTCTTTTAACACTAAAAAAAAGCCTGACTGACTCGGTTCCTAAAACACTTTTTAAAAAAAATGAAAACGACTGACCGACTCGAAATTGCCATATAACGACAAGGAAAAGTGATTTTCAACTCATATGACACTGAAGTCTATGAAGTGCACTGTTGCACTTGTACTTGTCATCCCCAAGGCACAAAAAGCGTAAACCAGCATCTTTTATTTTACAATTGTAATCTATACCTGAAAGACCAATACATACCAATAGTTACCTTATTTTCTGGATTGTTAACACAACAAAAACAATTACAATCCACTGCTAATCTGGTTAGATACCTCAGATAAACTGTTATAATTAAAACCACATTTAATGATGTTTTGGAACCTGTATGTAATATTTATACTAAAAATACACCCTCTGCTATAATTATCCTGGCTAATTAAACTTTCCACATTTATTTTAAAAAAAATATTTTATTTATTTTACAGACAATCACCCACAACTTGGTTTACATAAAGTGTACCATCCAATAGTAAGACAGTACAACAACAGCCAATAATAGGGTAGTACGACCTAATAGATTTCCGTCAATAGTTTCTTAATTAGGTCATTTAAACAACACATAGATGCTATTATTATAATTATGCCATCATTATGCTGAAACTAGAAAATATGTAAACTCTAAAATTTAACTCAGCATAAAAATTATCAGTAACCTTCACAATAATCTATATTTTTTTCTAATTTGTATACAATGTTGAGAAAATATTTTGTATTATTTTTGCTTGCAGTTAGGCTTAAATGTAAAAATAGTATGAAGAATAGTGGGCCAGTCAGTAGAGAACTTAAGAGTTTCAGCTTTTTTAAAATTTGATATTATTTGTATACAGTTCATTCCTGGTAATGCTGGTGTCGTCACGCATGCTATTTTAAGAGCCCTTGATGATAATAATTATGTCCAGGATACAGCAATTTTTTTGTTTTATGTCATATTGTCAACATGATGTTAGCGTAGGTAATTTAAAGAAAGCTTTTAAATAGGGGCATTAATTATTGAAAACACATTACGAATAAACTTTTGATTTGCGCATAAATATACACGTAAATGGAGAAACGACATCTGATACGACATGCATGAACATAAACAGAATATATACGTACATCAAGGATTGTATCCAGGATACCAAATATCTATGATTGGACTAATTTTCAAAAAATGGGTAAAAAACTAAAAGCTTTTAATTAGGGAGTTAATCTATTAAAATATATTGCGATTTAAGTTTTGATTGGTGAGGAAAATACACAGGTATATTGAAAATTGATATTTAATAGGAAAAACATTAACATAATTAACAAAATATAAGCATCAGGATTGGACTAATTTATATTTAACCTTTACGTGCAAACTATGAATTTTGGGAAAGTATGACAATCTTGAGAGTGGTTGTCTGAATCACTGTGAAATCTTGATAAAGGAAGTGTTTCAAAAATGGATTTGTATGATTGAGAATATATATTGCACTTGAGAATAATATATTTTGGACAAAGCTGCAGGTTTGTGCCCAGTGCTGTTCATCATTGCTCTACTGCGTCAGCTGTTTTAATTCAATCTAGCCTTTAGTGATACTGCAAGTGCCTTGTACCTAACAGTGTGACTTGATTGTTCACAGGTGTCTGTTACGTTTTTAACTGTATTAAAATGCATATGAGCCTGGTCTATGATGCAGAGGCAGTCCCAGTATTTTAGGTTGGGAGATTATTAAATTTGCACCAGTTTTTTATTTTATAATAATTTTTGTTATTCGAATTGGTTTTTTGTTAGTTGGGTACAATCATTGTTAATTACATATGGTACCTAAGTAATTAGCTCAGTATTAACAAAAATTAAGAAAGGCTACACCAAAAAGTTAAGTTGTTTAACAGGCAGTAGCCCTTAAAAAACAGGTAGATCAGACTGTTTTTATTTTAAAAAGAAGTGTTTAACCAACGAAAGCTCTTAAAATTGAGTTGGTCTGGCTTTTTTAATGTTAAAAGAAACAAAAATATATATAAAAAAAAAAATTGAAGTGGATACGCCTGTATACAAGGTTTATTTTTGTCCTGGCCTAACAATGATGAGAAATATTTCTCAGATGATGAATTTACATTTTGCTCAGAAGCAGATATCTTCAGTACATATCAAGGAATAAAAATAAATGACGAAACTGAAATAATGATACACCTACCTTAGGTAATTCTCATTATTTATTTACACGTATTATAAATTTTCAATATTTCATCTGCTGATTCTTTAGGGGAAACATTTTGCTACTCAAAAATTATTGTATTTTATGTTTTCATAAACATTGCAAAGTCGATCATCTTCATAACGGCATGTTAAATCAATGTTAAATAGTTTGATCTACATCGGGATCAATTGCATTTTTGTGGTCAGCGGTTCTTTTGATAAGTACTTCATTTATACAGGTACATACATATAACAGTTACTACATGTCACATGATCATTACGTCACAACATGGCTGCTTCCATGTCCTGAATTTTCTTATTCTCGGCTGAGGAATTATTCCTAACCAACGTTTATATCAACGAATAACTTACAATTAAATGTTTTGTAAGCGTTAGTCATACTTAATGCCCGGATTGTAATCAGGTAGGAACAGCATACTGTCACAGATTAGTTCAGTCACCGTTAGAATCAACCCACACGTGCGTGGGCAGCTATTAGTATCAATATTGGGGATTGTTATCGTTTTTGACATGCCATATCCATCGATATTTTGTTTGATGTGCATTATTGATATGGTAGTGAAGATGTAGTTTGCGTAACATTACAAAAAAATAGCAGTTTTATGTCTAATTACAAAAGTAAATTAACTAGTGTAGTATTGACCAGTATTGTTCCAGTCCCTGCCATTTACTGCATTATTTTGTCTTTGTTTAGAACTTTAGAATTAGATAGACCACTCTGCATATCAATTTTCATTATTTTTTCCCAGTCATTGAACAGACTCACCTACTAGCATTTCAAAAAGCTGACATTTAATGCTAAGTAGCTGAACTGTAAACACTCGTATGTTTGAACCAACTTTGCGTGGTAGTAATATGCATTAAACAACTGAGCGTCCTATCAGTATCAGTATCGCTTTTATTGTTACATAATCCTATCAAAAGAGGCGGTGCTGGTCATAATCTCATTGATTTGCAGTATTAATTATAGTTACAAGAGCTTCTATAATAAATGGATTATTATGCTTATTGTGTAATCCATAGTTGGGTTTGTTCGTACAAGACTATATCATAACGCATTTACATGCATCCCTATCAACAATCTTTTTGAATTATAGTTTAAAATTCTTCCCTAAATGGATTATTATACTTAATTCAGTCTGTGCCAGGGTTGATTATACATGCCTAGCCACAACCAGAGCATGCCTGGCCAATCATGATGATAATACATATGTCACAAGGATATTCTTCATATGGTCTTCCTGGATTATTTTATGATATATCATCATATGGGATGGTGAAACAGATTTTAATGACATGGATGATGGAATCATGACAAATTCAAGCCCTGTCCTGCTATTTCAGTTTTTGACATGTTTCCGATTAGATGATGCTTTGTACATGTGTTACTTGGAATACCTCTGCTGGCAATACCCATGCTATTTGCTAATAGCTGTGTTATCACATGTTTTCTTTGATGCCTGGCTATTTTTACATAAACACAGGTCTAAAGTTGGACCTTGATTCATACTTAAACACATGCTTAATACTTTGTTACATCTGAGACTCCACACAACTATTTCAAATTCTTCTGTTGGAAAATAAAAAAAAATTTACACGAAAGTATTCGAATTGAAATTTCTTTCAAATTTAGATGCTAAGGAAGTATTATTAGATTTTGTGACAAATAATCAGGTGCAGATTGTCATAAATTTAGAATCATTGCTTTTTATATTTATCTATCACTGTTTGTTAAATATACATTTTGACCCTGACAGGTCTTATAATTTTATGATTCATTAAGCATTTATAAATAAATTTCATGTTCTATATTTAACACAATAAGTTTTTAATTAAACTTACCTTTAAAAAGAGCTTGTGTGAATTGTATCCATCTCCTGTTATCAGATTTATAAAAGTTATATTTCATTTGCATGGCTTTAATGTATGCACACTTCCTTTGAACTGTGCTTTATTGACATCACGGCCCATATCATAATTTTTGGCTGACTGACAGCTTTGTCTTGTCGATATAAACAATGTGTTTTTGCTATAAATCAAGCAGCTACACTAATACCTTTGTCTTTGTCTGAGATTTGACTTCATTTCTATCTTGAACTATTTTCAGATTTGCTGCCAACACAAGTCACATTCCAAAAATGTTAATACTGTTCTTAATATCAGAGTTTAATTACACCTAGGTTTGAAGATTAACTTAGAATCTGTGTGGATAATTAAACCCAGACCTGTATGCCTCTATATACCTTGGCGTTCATTCATAAGCATAACATCGTCATGTGACATGACTATTAATTTGTGTCAAATCTTCTATGAATGAGTTAAGCATAACTGTACACCCTTCAAGATAAATTTGTGTGGAGCGTATCAAATTATTCTTAAACTTTATACAGGCAATTTATTATTTCTGTCAGATTAATAATTACTTTAAATGAATTAGTAATAGTGAATTTATTACAGTAGCATCTCTCATGATTTTGTTAAAAAAATTCTTGCCAGTTAATGTCAATTAGTGCATATTAAATAACAGAGTATTTGTTTACCTTTTTGTACGGGCCTAGGTAATTGTATTAGATTCTTACAGTTTGAATGGAATACTGCGTAGCTAGTCGAACATGAAATTATTTTTTATAAACTTAACATTTGTTAACATCCTGGATTTTGAATGTAATACCCGGTATTATTTTTTTGAATCACAGCTGGTGAAATTTGATTATTACTTTAAATAAGGTATGACCTAGCATGAACTTGGATACCTAAAACATATTTATGAACAAAAAGAAATACTAAGAAAGGGTGTTGATGATTATTGTGCTTTAAGGCAGTGTTACCCAGAAAAGCTGAGTGACTAATTCAAAGTGTACAACAAAAACCACTGTTATGAAAAAGTATTAAAATATTTTAAAATAGTAAAATTCAATCAACAGAGCAAAATATTAAAGTTTACAAAACAAAACTGTCAGCATCACCCTGCCATCTTCACTGGAGACCTCTGGAGGAAGTGAGTAACTGTTAGTTGTTTCATTCTAAGGTCGTCAACGGCTGTATGTAAAACATGGAATTTGGAATCGAGTCAAAATATTTTAGGGAATGTTATTGAAAAAAAAAGAATAAATATATTCTGTGTAAACTAATCTACAAGTAAATCACTTTTTAATACAAAAAATTATGTGACTGCTTGTATGGTGTTGTTAGGAGTTAGTCAATACAAATATGACCCTCTGCAAACCTGGTCTAGCAACTATCTTATAAGGCCTGTTTACTTTATAAGATATTCTAGTAGATTGTTTTGCAAGGGCAAGGATTACTTTCATGTCACTACCTACCATTTTTTCTTTTGATTGGTTACATGTGCTGTCATAAGGGCATATGTTGCTTTGAGTTGTTTTACCAGAAAATTTGATCATGAATTTATTAGATATGTCCAATGAAATGGCTGAAACCTGGGGGGGGGGTACTCAAGGTTTTTGAATACGGGGATGTGCCGCGGAACCCAATCCAAAATTTTAGCTTGCGGTAGCAAACCCAATCCAAATTTT
>JAOXYB010071390.1:0-10278 GCA_028565635.1 Phoronis ovalis
TTTCCTACACATAATGCATGTTATATGCACCTGGTCCTCCAATAAACATGCAATTTTATTAACGAGCATGATCCTGGGGCGTACTCATGGTTTTTTGAATACGAGGATATGCCAAGGATATATGCTGCCCAGCCCATTCCAAAATTTTAGCTTGTTGTAGCTAACCCAATTCCACATTTTTTTAAATGTAGGGGTAGCTAACCAAATTTTTTGAAGCATAAGGGTAGCATCCAAAAAAAATACAGTAGGAATTAAAAGGATACAATCCAAATCCAAAATTTTCAACTGGGCTGCAAGCCCAATTATAACTTGAGTGTAATATACCCCCAGGAGCATGATAACCTACATTTATTTGAGTATCCCCCAAGTTAAAAATATAACAACACTTCCTTACAAGTAGTGTCAGCTGTTATGTAGCCTGAGGTCTACATGGGGGATATATAACACGATGCCAATATGTTAGTGTTAGATAAGACTGTCTCATTTAATCCTTTTTCAGGATTTGAATATTAAAAATGGTTCATGTGATAAATTTGAGGATGGAGTATTTATTTTTATATGCTTTTAGTGGAGCTTCTGATCGCAGACTAAAACGTTCCCAGCATGTAACATTTTATTTATTTTTATAAATTGTGCGGAAATCTGCTTCATGATTGACATAATTGTACATTCACAAATGCTAGGGATATTTATGTGGGAAATTTTATAATAAGACTGGTATATAAACCTGCACAACCAGTCGGGTAAAAAAATCTTGTGCGTTGCATACAGCATAATTATGCAGCTTGCTTCAAAAGTATTCCTTTGTGCGATCTGAACAAAATATTACCCTGTGGCTGACGTACATGTCATTTGCCGATATTTTGCTGAACACATATTCCTTTTCAGTGCAGTTTTTGTTCGTTCACACTTATATATCCACTTTTTCCACAAGTGGCATGATGCTAGGATAAAATGCGGCATATTGAAAACTTTCTGCTCTGTGACAGTGAGCGATCGGGTGGCTCTACCAAGCATATACAAATTGTTTATTGGAAAGTGTATTAATTACAATGGCAGTAGCAGAAGATAATACCAACATGAAAGATCCAGAACTGGAACCTGATACAGATCCTGATAAAATACAAACAACAACAGATGTTGGTGAAACCAAATTTGTTCCTCCACTGTACATACAACGATATGAAATGATGTCAGAAATTTTGCGAAAAGAAAATGTCACAAGTGTATGTACATTTTTATGCTTTTTAAAGGTGTCTGCATTAGGTAGCAATCTATCATGATTTCATGAGTGATTCATCCCACAAATCTCTGAGATCATAGTCAATTGTAGGATTGTTCATAAACTCAGTGAAGTTGGTTGGTTTTACTGTATACCAACTAGTACAGCCAAATAGTCTATTGTAAAATGGAATATTAATTATCAATCATACTAAGACATAGACAAGAAGTATAAAACAAAAAAATTAAACAAAACTTTTTCTCTTTCAGCAACATTTGGTGGAGACAATTTGTATTTCGCTTTATTTGTGTAAAGCCAATAATGATTGATTTTATATCCGAATTGAAAGAGATGTCATGAAAATCAGTGTTACCTCTTTCTACATATTAGTCAATATATAGATCATGAAATTTTTAAATTTAATTATACATTTTGTTACTTAAGGTGGTAGATTTTGGATGTGCAGAGTGTAAATTTTTGAAGTATCCCAAAGGAATACCAACAGTAGAACTTGTCTCTGGAGTCGATGTTGATAGACATCTTTTGGAATTTAACCAATATTGTACAAGACCGTTGACATCTGACTACATACAGCGAAGAGAACAGCCATTAAAAATGAGACTTATGTGTGGAAGTGTTGCAGACTGTGACAAAAGGTTGAGAGGAAGTGACGCTATAACTATGATTGAACTGTGAGCTATCTTTCAGTCTTAGGGATATTAATAGCTTGCAGAAGAATGTTTTTGCTGGGTTGAAAGCTGTTGCCTGTACTTTAATATCTTTTGTGGTAGCAAATGTTTTCAATAGCACCAACTGTGAAATAGTTGTAGAAATAGTTAGTATTATACCAAAAGATTAACTTTTTATAATCTAAAGTACGTTGTAATTTATAAAGTCCTGTTGCAAACTTAAGATTTATTAATATTATTCTACTAAAAAATTAAATGAGAATCTAAAATCTAACAGCTGGATGGTGTGTCTACAACACTGAAATGGATACGTATTAACTGCATTCTGATGTACATCTTGTGTTTGATCCTTAGAATTGAACATTTAGAGCCTGTGAGTCTCAAAGCCCTTCCACACAATGTTTTTGGATTCATTCAGCCAAGAATAATACTGGTGACAACACCAAATGCAGAATTCAATGTATTGTTTCCAAACTTCTCAGGCTTGCGACATTGGGACCACAAGTTTGAGTGGACAAGACAAGAGTTTCAAAATTGGTATGCTGTTGCATTTTACTATGGTTACATATTAAATGAAACTGTAAAAGTTGACTCTAAATTCATGCCCCTAGCAGTGGTTCACTTCTAAATGTGCTACTGGATGGTTCAATCTATGTTGTAAGCCAAAGGCTGATGGTAAATATATGCACACTGCCTTATTCACTGGAATCACAAAGCACTAAACAATTCATAACTGATGAGTTTACTTTCCAACTGGCTTGATAACTTGATAAAAGCAAATGTGTTTGTTTGCTAAAATAAAGCAAATTAAGTTAACAAGAAATTCTTTTAAAGGTGTAATAAGTTAGCTGAAGAATACAACTATTCTGTAGAATTTAGTGGTGTGGGAAAGCCATGGGAGTCTGAATTTGAACACCTTGGGTATTGCTCACAGATTGCAATTTTCAGGAGGATTGGTGATTGTGAAATGTCTGCTGGAGATCATGGTATTGAAGTGTATGAGATGGTATGTAATTGTACTTGCATCATCACCAATTAAGCTGTAATACAAGTTAAATCTGGGTACCATATTCATAAAATCTTTGTGTGGTGTTCTCATGAGCGCAGTAAATTGCAGGTAAATTACGTAAATATTTGGGGAGACATTTGGTTTAGTTTACTGATTACAACTGTTAGAAGTTTCATTGTATCATTACTTTCAGATAGCGGAATATCAACATCCTTATCAGGAGAACAAGTTATCAGTCAAAGAAAAAGTACTACTGGAAGTAGAGTACCAGCTGAATTTACTAACAAGACACGCTTATTACTATACTTATGACAATGATGGAAGTACGTGCTCTGACAAATGTAATGAAACTGATGAAGAAAGAGATCAGAATAAGTTAACAATGGTAGAATCAGAAGCATTCTCTTCCAAGAATAATTGCAATAGCCATACAGATGTTGAAGCAAAATCTGCAAATACCTATGATTGTGAAACGGTTGCTTTTGATGAACAACAAATACATGCAAATAGATATGAAAGTTACACCAACGTGGAAGTGGGAAAGTTTTTAAAGAATACAAAATGTATTGCGGAGAAACTAAGAATTGATAAGGAAAATTCAACAATGATTGTGCCTATTGAAGAATTGTTTCAAGTTCGGCAGTTGAAAAACCTATGCAGGGAGAAAGAGATATTAAGGTGCATTTACTCACTTTCTTATTTAATGTACATTGTAGGCCATTTTGGACATGATTGGGAAGCAGACTGTGACCAAAATTCAGTTTAATCCTTTAATCCATTCATTGAAGTTTTTCATATTGAGCCTTTCCCCCAATGGAAGAATCACTGTGTGCTACCAAATTGTTTGCAAAACAAGATGGAACTTCTTGTTATTGTAAGTAAACTATAAACTTTCATTGGAGAAGAGTACTTTTACTTCTTACAAGTTACATGTACCATATAAAAATTTATTTTGTAATTTTCAGGAACATATTGCTAGAGTCTGGATACACTTTAGACAACCAACAAACAGCAGTAATTACATCCATACCAAACGATTTTGAAGCATCTGATACAGACACCGAGTCCACTCATTCCACGGCATCAGTAGTATCTGGACAATTTGAAGATGCTGAAGATGATTATACTTGCTTAATACCAAATTACCTTGAAAATGAGCAAATATTTACTGAAGAAAGTTGGGATTAAAGGACATATAATATAGTTATCTTACACAATATTCTGCTATTGAATGGACTTCTGCATATCATTTCACAATTTATTTAGGATTATTTAATTCTGTTTCCTGTTTGCAACTTTTCTTGTACTACAACTATAATTAAGTCTTAGTAACCTGTTTGCATTTTTATAAACAAATATTTTTTTACTTAAAATATGATTTAGTAACTATATCAAGGGTTTTGTAGGTTTCTGTTTTTTTGTTGTTGTTAGTTTAACTGTAGATTAAAGAACAAAACATAGGACTTGTTTTCTCTTATTTTATATTTTCAAACATCCACTTCCACAGTACTTACAGTTATATCCAACACTGGTAAGATATTTTTAAAAAATAATTTAATTTCAAACCGACACTTTTTTGGGGTCCTTACAATGAATATACACTAGCAAATTATTGCTCATCATAACAGGCCATATATAAAAATACCATGTAAAAATAAATTCATTTGGCATTTACAATTTGTACACTTGCATTAAAAGAATCATTTAAAATTCAACAGTACCGAACACATGCACTTTAACTTAACAATAATAAAAGTACAAGATAGTGGAATGTGCAAAGATGCTACACTATGAACACAACACTTCACATATAGCAGTCTTCACTCCTTATCCCATGAAAATAACTAAATCCAAAGACATTAATTTATCAGTCTATACACTCAACTACACCGCATTTATTCTGTTTTCCATTGAATCAGGTTTGCCTGTATACAGAGCAATTTTGTATGTAAAGGCACAACAAGAGACATACAGCAATGTTTATGGAATAACATGCACTTGTCCACATAAAAGCAAAATTTTGTTTTTGTTTATAAATCTTGTAACAATGTCTAGTAGTAACAACTTATTTTTAATGAATTTCCAATTCATCCAATACCACTTTATAACAACACTGTTTTAATCTGCATGTCACTCAAACTATGAAATTCTGGAATCTAGATACATGGTATACCTTTTGCTATTGGTACCATTCATGCCTCATATTTTTATTTAACCACCAAAACACAAAATTGTACAGTGATCAGGTGGACTTTCAATTTCTGTATCATGTTACAACAGGACTCCCATGACACAATAGTGGACAGTGCTTCAGGTGGACTGTTCATTTCAGTACTTTGTAACAGGACCCCAGGCTAATGACGCATTTCTAATAGTGGATCTCATAAGTTCCTCCTGAAGAGAAGTTCTCATTTTTTCAGATAATTCTTTCATTTCTTTAGCAGCTTGGGTAGCAGCATCTAAAGAGTTGTCCAGGTAAGAGCTGGCCATTATCTGAAAAAAAAACCCCGCCCAGTAAATATAGTATTCACTGCATACATTGCAGATGTGAAAAAAAGATGAGGATATATATCTTAAGAAATTTTATATCCTGTACAAATTGTATTTAGTCTGTATACAGGTTTATATTATACAATATGCTAAACAATTGAAGAGTAAAGAAAGATAGTTATATGCAGAAGTTATTTTTAATCAAATGGATAACAGCAAAAGTCGTCAGATGGCATTAAAAATATATATCGACAGTTCAAACAGATGTACCAACAGTACCTGCCTAGTGTATGTATACAGGTATGAACTGGGACATGATTTACACACAAGTAATGAGCCGCCTTATTTTAGTGATGCTTTATGTCACTATTACAGAAGGGAAGATTTCTTACCTCTCTTTCATCCTCACTGTAACTAACTGTTCCATGAAGACTTTTATTTTTTGATTTACGCGAACGATTTCCACTCCTAAAAGTGCAGAATTTAAAATCTAGGTCAAATCTACGCTAGAAAACCTAGTAATCACCAAGAACACAAATGAGCAATAAATCTACTATAATTATGTAACACTAACCAGATGTCACATGGCATTTTAATATTCAGTTCTCAAGCTACATAAATAATCCCTCGCGTAGAAAACAGACCAATACATTGCACTATGGTTGGGGAAACATAAGTGTCCGATATATGTTTACCTACTTCTTGAATCATCAGAGCGTGATGAGGCGAAAAGTATCTTTATCTTTATGATACAGAATCTAATAACTGCTTCTGGACCTGTTGTTTATAGGTGTGAATACCTTGTGAGTACATCACACTCAGGTGATTCATAAAGTAAGGTAACGCTTATCGGGTGTTCATGTTTTCCCAACTATAAAATTGATTTTTTCCCAGGTACTCTTAGATACCCTAAGTTAAGAGGGGAATGCTGAAATTTCTAAACATCATTATGCAAAATATTTGTTTCTTGAGACAACTAACCAATGTACTATGGACTCACCTTCTATGAATTTTGTATTCTATGTCACTACCAGGATTCTCCACTTCCTCATATTCTCTTACATAATATCTGACCTTTGACCTTGGAGTAGTAGAATGCGAAATGTTGGAGGTAGAAGATTTCACAGGTGTAGTATGTAACTCAACAGGAATGTAAGTATGAGGGCTGAAATGAAATTATGCATTTTACAAAATATCTTTTGAAATCTCCATATTATGGATAATTTTAAAATTCTAGTTACTGGTTCAGCCAGTTACATTTCAGAACGAGAACAAGAAGCGGTCCAAAATAAATTTTTCAATCTTTCCAACTAAAATTCACTCAGAACAGTCATAACTGAAAGTAACCTCTAGTGGACTTGCAAACACAAAACAGAATTGCTCAATAGACTGTTCGTTATGGCCTCTGCCAGCCATGAAGAGTCTCTATCTACATCAATTAGGCTTAATACCAGTTTCACTACAGCATGCTTGTAATATTAAACAAATAAATATCTACCCTGCATTCACTAGTAGCTGAGCTGGTTGTGCAGTGCTTTGCATTCCATTCTGAGCCACAGGGAGTTGAACCACAGGCTGTCCCTGAACAATAGGTGTACTTTGGTATATAGGGTGAGGTTGCACTAGTGACGTATGAACTGCAGGTTGAGCAGTTTGCACTAGCTGTTGAGATGGCACATATTGAGTCTGTCCCGCAGACAGTGGCAGTGTTGTCTGCATCAGAGGTGCTGGAACTACATGTCGGCTCTGTACTAGTGGAGTTGCATGGTATACATGTGATTGTGATGTGGGTTGAACAGGGGTGACAGGGACATTAGTCATGGCTTGTGGTGTACTGTACTGCGCACCACTGTAACTCGGAGCAACTTCAGCAGGAGGAGCAGTGTATTGTGGAGGGGAAATGTAGTTCACATTCCCAACACTGGGTGGCGGTTCATGTTGTGGAGGATGCACATGATGGAAATCAGCATGACTATGAGAGCCTGGTCCACCACATAGTGGACATGGTGATTTTGTAATAGTATAACCAGCTCCCCGTTCATAACGTGGAGCACTAGCCAAATCTGTTCTAGATAATGGAGGGGTTCTCTCATTAAATGATGGATCATCTACATAAGATGTTTCTCCAGGATACTGTTCATCAAAACGGGGCCTTGTCCTTGTTCTTCCTGGTATATATCTGTAATTATCATTTTCTCTCAGATAAGTCCTCTCACCAGGATTGTACCTATCATCTTTATAACTGTGCCTTGATTCCGAAGGAGGCGTATATTCATTTCTATCCGTTTTAGATCTGTATAGTCTACTGTTTGGATGATATCCAAAATTTTTGGTATTCACAGGATTTGCATTATCCATATATTTTTCCCGTTCACTGTGTCTGTCATATTGCCTGGGGAACTGACTAGTGTGATAATCATCAGCAGAAGGATCATCTTCATATCTGCTTGTATCTCTATCCCTGTTCCTGGGCCTGTCTTCATAATGTCTATCCATGCTATGTGGTCCCGTTTTTCTAGGTCCATAATCATTTCTTTGGTTCCTATCAAAGTAATCATCATTAGCATACCTATGGTCCTCTTCTGGATTCGTCATACTTTGCAATAAATATTTCTGACCAATGGGAGATCCCCCCTGTTGCAGATAATACCTCGACTGTTCTCTGGGTTTTTCCCAGTTATCTTGATCGTCTTGTATACCAACTAGTCTCTCATTTGGTCTCGTACTACGATGCATTTCATCAAGCCCATGCTGTGGAGGCAATCGATTAACCATTTGATATTCTTGATCCGTGCTATATTTTTGATTCGCTAAAGGATCGACTTTACTCTTTTCAGCAGTGTTTCTTATATTATTTTGTCCCTCATTAGTAGCTGAATACTGGTTTCTATCTTGTACGTTTCTGCGATTTGCAGTAGGAGAATCATCAGATTGTCCTTTGCCTTGTTTGACTTCTAATCGTAGCTTTTCGATCTCATCCTGCAACTGCTTTAATCGCTCGCTGAAAAATTAAAAAATTCTATTAATGCCTCTTGTGATTTGTCTAGAATCAGATCAAACATATTTTAATTTATCATTTCATCGTTTTAAATTTCACAAAATGAAAAAACATTTATGTTATCAAACTATTTTTCCCTGATTTTAGCTAGCTCAGTTTTTTTAAACTTTTACAAATTTGGATAATATCGTAATTACATAGCACTTATTTTGTACAACAATTCACAGTTCACAATGGTGCAGGTTGACAAAAAAGTGATAAACACTGAATAAAGTTTGAAAGAGTCACCTTTTGACACTGCTTCTTGATGTGGCAGAAGCCCTGGAACCTTGTGTAGCATATGACCGTTCACTGTCAGGAGTACCAGTCCTCAGCTGTCTTCTTCTAGCTGTATCAGAACTATCTCGCAGCCCAGATGCTTGCGAGTAGCTAGGATCTACAAATATGGTGCATAATGTATTTTGGACCAGCTGACAGTAAAATGCCACGATACAACTTTACTCAAGTTTGACCTTAACGCTTAATCATTTTTTAATATTATTTTTTATTTGTTAATGCTGAATATTTATTCTTTTTTTTCCACCTATCATGCTCATGACATGTCCCACTAGTTGGAACTACACTCTGATTCTTACCCTGTGTAGCTCTGAGTTTATCCATCTTTGCCCGTCTTTGTTCTGTTTCATGTTTCACAGACTCTGTTGTGCTGACATCTGTTTCAGACCATTCCTGCTGGTTGCTGGCAACTGATGACAGCTCAGCAGATTTTAAAGATGGCTTCAATCCTCGTGATCTAAAAGAAATGAAATAAGATACAACTTTCTGGTTAAGGAGAAATGCACATAACCTACACCATCAGAACAGTTGAGAATCACTTATTTGTCATGTCAAGAAGATGAGACATTCACTTGTCTGTATATCTACAACAAATAGTTTAACATGTCAAATAAATATGTAAGAAACTGACAACAAAATGTCAGTAAGCACTTTGAGCTTTATAAATATGTTTTGACTTCCAATTGATCTCATAGATATCTTTCTTAAAAATTTCATACCAAAAAAATAGCAACAAAGGATTTTTTGTATGTTATATTATCTAAAACGAAATATTACATTACAAGAAACAATAACTAAATTTGAAGTAATTTTCTAATCCCTCACCTGTGCTTTCCTTTGCCAGGCTGCCCAGATTGCCGACTGCTCTCCGACCCAATAAAGCCACTGTCTACATCCGTAGTAGCTCTACTTCCAGTTCGAGGCACTGACTTTCTTGAATGAGTCGGAGTTGACAGTCCGCTGTCTGCAATACTGCTGTGACTACCCAATACATTCTGAATCAGATAAAAACATGAATAATTCTTTAAAAAGTTATTAAACGATAGCTTAAAGTTTTTGAAAGTATTTCATTGACCATAGACAATAAAAAACGCACACACACAATGTGGCCGACTCCTTAATCAGAATTTATTATTAATACTTAATTTTGGAAAAAAAGAAAATTCTATGGTTTTCAGAATTTTGGAATAATTAATACATTTATTTGTATATAGGCAATGAAATTCTGTGCAGTACATGAACATTTGAATAACACTGTAAGTAAACATACTTGTCTGGTGTTAAGTCTGTTTGGTCTCTGAGACATTTTAGTTACTCCTCCACCTCTCTTCCTGTCTTCCGGTGCTGACGACTCATACATTTCTTCTTCACTCCTCGAATCATTGCATGCTCTGGCATTGTTCTGAAATATTATGAACAGAATGTAATATTTCATTATCTAGAGACCAGAATAAAAAGGTACAGAAACAGAACAGCTTTTGCAGTACATCAGAATCATAATTACTCTTTAGAAAGAAATTCACGCAAGTTAACA
>JAOXYB010071501.1:0-23940 GCA_028565635.1 Phoronis ovalis
TTGGTACAATAATTGCCTGATTCCAAACAGTGGGGGTTAGACTATATAAGAAACATTTATTATATAATTTACACAAATATATATGTATCACTGTTATTATATATGTATCACTGTTTTTATATATGTATCACTGTTATATATGTATCACTGTTATTACATATGTATCACTGTTATTACATATGTATCACTGTTATTATAATAATATCATGAACAAACAGTATAAGCAATTTTCTAGGAAGGTTCAATTTCATTCTTTTTCTATCACTCTTTTGAACAAGAAATGTGTGTGGTACACAGTTTCATGAGTAGATTGGTAAACTATCTAAATTCTGCAGAACGAGTTTCTTGAACACCCTAATTTTCAGATTTAATATTTTCTTTAAATTAAATACACACATTTGCATTTTTTATAGTTTCTTAAAATTAACGCACCTCTGCAAATTGGAGGACATAATCATTTTTATGCCTATCACTATGTAATAGTGAATGGGCATATAGTCATAGGGTATGTGGCATCGTCGGCGTATGTAACCTTTTCTTTGTCTCGCTATAACGGCTTCAGCATTTGTCAGATCATCTTCATATTTGGTACAGGGTACATGTAAGTACAGGTCAAAGCACAGGTCGGATATAATTTTGAGCTCGATTACTTCCAACATGGCCGATTGGTAGCCATGTTTGTACCTGAGAGTGTACCTCACTTTGCACCCATTTCGGGAAAGACGAAGCGATGACTGGACAATTCAAAGGTGGATTCACGTAGGCCATGGGTTGGTGGGCGTATTAGGCCATGTGACATTTCAAAATGACCTTGAGAAGTAGGTCAAATGTCGATACGAATCTTTGACAATTTTTGTTGCACGTAACACTTTCTTTGTTGCACAATAACTGCTTCAGTTTTTATCCGATCAGCTTTATATTTGGTACAGGATAAATACAGGTCAAAATGCAGATTGTCTATCATTTCGACATGGATCACGTTCAAGATGGCCAGCTGGCGGCCATGTTTATTATCGAGATGTTAGCTCGCAATAATAGGTTTTGTTTTTGTCGGATCATCTTCATATTTGGTAAAAGGTAAATACTAGTCAAAGTACACGTTGGATATAAGTTTGACTCCGATTACTTCCAACATGGCCAACTGGTGGCCATGTTTGTACCCGAGAGTGCATGTTACGTTGCGCCCACTTTGGGAAAGATGAAACGATGACTGGACGATTCAAAGGTGGATTCACATAGGCCATAGGTTGGTGGGCGTATTAGGCCAGGCCACATTTCAAAATGACCTTGAGAAGTAGGTCAAATGCTGATGCGAATCTTCAACATTTTTTGTGCGTAATACTTTCTTTGTCGCGAAATAATTGCTTCAGTTTTTATCCGACCAACTTTATGTTTGATACAGGGTAAATACAGGTCAAAATGCAGATCGTCTGTAATTTCCATGTGGATCGCTTTCAAGATGGCCAACTGGCGGCCATTTTTTTCCCCGATAGTACACGTTACGTTGCGCCCATTTCAGGAAAGACGAAGCGATGACTGGATGATGACATTTTTCATTTGCGTAACACTTTTCTTGTCTTGCAATGACTGCTTCAGTTTTTATCATATCAGCTCTATATTTGGTACAGGCTAAATACTGATCAAAGTGCAGATAGGCAGTAATTTTGACTGGGATAACTTCGAAGATGGCTGAGTAGCGGCCATGTTTGTTCTCGAGATGTTAGCTTGCAATAATAGCTTTTGTTTTTGTAGTATCATCTTCATATTAGGTACAGGGTAAGTACTGGTAAAAGTACACGTCGGATTTAAGTTTGACCCTGATTACTTCTAACATGGCCTACTGGTGGCCATGTTTGCATGTTACGTTGCGCCCATTTCGGGAAAGACGAAGCGATGATTGAACGATTTGGAGGTGGATTCACGAAGGGCATAGGTTGGTGGGTGTATTGTGCCAAGTGACATTTCAAATTGACCTTGAGAAGTAGGTTAAATGGCGATATGAATCTTCGACATTTTTTGTTGTGCGTAACACTTTTTTTGTCGCACAATAACTGCTTCGGTTTTTAGCTGATCAGCGTTATGTTTGGTACGCCATTTCGGGAAAGACAAAGCAAAACCACCTATTTTCCTTTCAAACCAAAAATTTGACATTTTCCCTCTATTATCAACCTCAAAACTCCTATACATACAAAGATGGCTTTACAACTAAAAAAACTACATCATATGATGGGCATCTGTGCACCCGCAGACCTCTTGTTGGCATTACTAATTTGAGAATTTTTATCTTGCTTTCAGGCTTTGGCTTTCCAACCACAAAGTAGTAGCACCCCTTGTATTCCTGTTAGGGAAAAGGATAAGCAAGGAAGATTTTCTCTAGGAAATAAAAACAATAGCCTTAGTTCTGCGTTGCAAACAAATTTTGCAAAACCCAGCACTCCAAGTCGAAAGTCTGTGGACAGAAAAAACATGCCCAGGCTTCTAAATTCAAAACATACACAATCTCAAAATGTTGATAGAGCTGTTTGTACATATCCACAGTCTGATTTAAGTAACAAGCACACTGGGAAATCTAAAGTGGTGAAATTAAAACTTGGTCAGGCTTCTGCTGATACTGTATATTCAATTCCTAATTCACGTTCTACTTCATATGAAAGACAAATTAATAGACAGAAAGTAACCAGTACAAATTGTTCATCTGCATTTAATGAAAAAAGGAAGGAAACATATGTGAATCCAGACAGCAGTATTAAACCTGCTAAGAATAGTATGCAAAACCCAACAGAAGGAAGTTTGGTGTGTGGAAAGAAATCGCAAACTTTTAATGCTGGTAATGTTGACAAAGTGTCTTCACTAAAGCAGTGTACAGTGTCTACTAAAGAACCATTGCAAAACAACTATTTGCGGATTGCATCTAAAACACCACTAATGAAAAGTCCAAATAAAGATTTAATGCCAGAATTTTTGGAAAGTCGAAGACATAGCATTGATAAAGGGATGGATAATAAAATTATTGAACATGAAAGTGTAATTGAAGAGAAATCAAAGCCTGTAGATTTTCTAGCTCTATTTTACAGTCTGAAGGGGGAAACTCCTCCTCATTCAAATGTATCTGATCGTTCAATAGCTAACAAATCAAGTGAAGATGTAGATAAAACTGTGGACGGCAGTGTCTCTAGTCAAGAAGACGAGGCGGAGGAGGATGAAGAATCAGAGGGAGTTAATTTGATAGTAGAATCTGATAGTAGCATCCGCGACACACCTACTACGATAAGACATGTTCACAGAAAAAGTGATGCACACTCTGCTGATAGAGATGTTTCTACTAGTATTGATGAATCTAATAATGAAAGTGAACACAGCGACAGTTCAGCTCACGCGGATGAGGGTGATAATGGGAGTAATCATAGCAGCAGGTCTAGTAGTGTAGAACTAGCCAATGAGGATAGTGATCTGCCATCACCTGATAACATTAGAAAATCAAAACAGAAAATAAAAGAACAAAAGCAGCTGGCTGTAAGAAATAAGAAAGATATAATTAATCTACATAACTGGATTATTACACCTATATGGCATACAAGAAAAGTAGCTGTGGAAGGTCGTAGGGTGTAAGTTAGTAAAGATTTCTTTGCTGTGCTGTAAATAAATGTTTACAAATAAGAATTTTACTGCATTGTAAACCTAGCTCAGACAAAAACAATTTTACTATATCTGTTCATATTGCCTTGCGTCAACCGAAAGACTTTTTTTAACTGCAGGAAATGTTCTCCTTCACCACCGACCCGAGGACAATATTGTCCATGCTGGAATAGTATTGTTCAAGCAATTTTGTACGCAGCCCCACAGCACTGATAACACTTCTATTATCTTTCCGTTTCATTGGTAGTTTTTCCTGAATAATACCATAAATGCTTCACTAGTTGATTTGCCTGTTTAAAGTATAAACTAAAACAAATAATGTTGAATTAACTGGGTACTATGGGGAAATATTGTTCTCAAAAACATTTATTGTACTCTGCTTCGGACACTGGATGTTTTTTTAACACTGTTTTGCCATAGTGACCAGTTTATACTTTTTATATACAGTTTAGATAATATTGAAGACTTTGTATATAGTATTTTAATTTAACTACATGTTTTATATTCAAGTACAATTTTTAAAGTTGACATGACATCAAATGAACATTAATGCAGATATCAAACACAAATTTTAGTCCAAAACTGAATCATACTTATTAAGCCATGAGAGCTTTCGGTCTTGTGACAAGACTGAAAGCTCTCGTGGCTTAATAAGTATGATTCAGTTTTGGACTAAAATTTGTGTTTGATATCTTTTTACTGAATCGAAATAAGATCGAATGAACATTTATGCTGATGTTTATTCTTTGTTTGGATGACAGTTTCCCATACCATTAAAGGAATATCATTTTTATGGTATACTAATTATCTGTTTCCTTGTCTAGTTTTGTCTCTCAAACAGTGTGTAAAAAGTACAATGCAGTCTTTTCACAGTTTGGTTTATAAGGCCGGTAGTGTTTTAGAACTGTATATGTTAAATTTTTGTGTTGTCAGGAAAAAGTTTTTTTGCTATACTACTGTTGTTTCCAGGGACAAGGCTAAAGAACAGTGGTGGCATAGCTCTGCTGTAAGTGGACGTATATATAATCACACTGTGAAGACATCCAGTGGAACAGTGTACAATTTACATGAGCAGATTAATAAAGAATCTACTGTTGAAGCAGGTATGGTTAAGCTGCACATATTGTTGCTTCATTATTTCTGACAATGGTCTAACCATTTGTTAATAACCGTTTCAGTTTCAACTGCTGGATAGGTTAGCCTTTGGCAGTGTGTCTTTATGTTTGCCTACTTACTAAATTCTAAGAATTTTTATAGAGATCAACAAGCTAATATATGATTTATTGTTTTCTGATGTCAATTGCTAATGTGCCTGGTGTAATGTTACTGGTGCCGTTAAGGAAATTACATGTTGTTGAGATTGTGTAGGTTTTGAAAATTCTAGAAAACTTAGTACATTTGATAAACTATTTTGTGCCTTTCTTCTATTACTACTAATAGTTACTAAAACAGCTTTAAGCACTTAAGGTAAGATCATTGTGACACCGCTATTTGATCATAACTTTCAAATTTCACATAATCTGATAAGCTGCCAGGAACTTTTGTTTTCAAACAAAATTTGACCAGTCTTTGCATGTACTAAGCTGAAACTTGGCAAAACGCATTTTTATATTTAGTTCTACTAAACTGTCTCAAATTTTAAAAATTTAATAAAATGGTTCTCATCAGGTCATATGACCAAATTTGAACAATTAAATATCAGGATTTATTAAGTTTAGAGTATTAACTTTTTAATAATACATACTTTTGTATGTCTCTCTCTCTCCATTTTAATTACTAAAACATAGGTTGAAATATTTGTACACTTCAATGTATCTCTAAGCCTTAATTAATATCATTACAATAACTATTATTTTTCTTATTTAAGGGTTTAATGAAGAAGTGGCTCACAAGTTTCGTTATGGGTTTTCAGCCAATTGGAAAGCCATATTAGACAAATTTTATAATAATAATAACGAGAGCATTGAAATACTGCATTCTGAAAAAGACAATAACGACAGACCACCCGCTGTTAAAACTGATAACTTATGTAGAAAGGTAAAAAAGAACTTTCTTTTAGACGACTATAAACTTGAATCACAAAGGTCTAGTGTTAGAACCTATAAACTTGAATCACAAAGGTCTAGTGTGAGAACACCTTCGGAAAAATCTATTTCGGAAAATTATTCTGTTTCTGGTTCTCCAAGAAAAACAAAAAGTGACACTCACAAGAATGCAAAGTCTGAAGATGTGAAATATTCATCAGAGAACAGCAGTTCAGACTCAGAAACTGAGACATCGGTTATTGAAGAAAAAGATCTTCCTAAACCCAAGAAAAAATGGATAAAACCATTAAGAACAACAAAACGCAGTGATGTAAGTAAGAGAGAAGTAAATAAATTAGTGAATGGTGCTAAAGGAATGTGGTTCCGAGAAAGTAAAAGAGATAAAATGAAACATTCATCAGGTTAGCTACATTTCATTTTATATTGTTAAGAATGCATTTGTCACAGATTTTGTTTTTCAAAGGCAACCCGGCCAAAGGTGGGCTTCGCATTAAGTATAATAGATCATTTTAGAGAGGTGGTACCCCGTTTTATTCTTGCGGTGTTTTCTGGTCTCACTTCCAATTGATCGACAACTAAACTTGAATAATTAATATGTAAGAGCTTGGATCAATTTAAAAATTAAGAAATGGAGGGGGTGAAAGAGGATGTGAAATTTGAACAGTGATATAGGACACTGCTAAGAAGAGCATACCTAATGTTACTGTTTCAACTTTTTTAGTCATTTTCCTGCTGCCAGATGATGCTTTCTATAGTCATTTTCCTGCTGCCAGATGATGCTTTCTTTAGCATTCTGTTACTCTTCTTGTAGGCTGAACATCTTGTGACTTCTTGGACACTTTACCGAGTAATTTTCATTTCAGTTGTGACGCCCTCGGGTGAAATCCAGATGCATTCTCTTCCTCGTACTGCACGCGGACGTTCTGTTAAGCCTCAGCTTGCATGGTGGGCCAGTCAACGTGTTGTGTATAATCACTCCAATGACAGGGTTGATATTATACCTGGTACAAATGACAGCATGATGGAGATAAGTGGATTCTTACCACAGTCTTGTAAGTTTTGTTTCATTGTTAACATACATGGTTGTCAAAGATTCCAACTCAAGACAAATAGGAAGTATAGATTAACTTAAGTCGATAAATTTCATAAGTTTTTTTCAGTGACAAGAAAGCCAAGAAAAGTAAAAAAATCAAAGCCTCATAGTATGAAAAGGACACAAATGGTAGAGGTAGATGAGTCAGACAGCAGTACCTTAGAGTCGGACTCTGATCCTATTAACTTGAATAAGCGGAAATCACCCATTGATTATGTTAAAAAAGGTATGACTGTGTTATTTTGTTGTTATTTACTTTGCATAGGTTCTTACTAGAAATGGACCCTACTATTCTCGCGGGTACGATCCTTATATCTATTACAGTAGGCCATATAATATTAGTGCCCGGGGTAATTAATCACTAGCATTGGAATTATTGTCTAAGTGCGCATGCATGACAGTTAATGTCTAGGTCAAATGCTAGGATTGGAAATATTGTCTAGATCAAACACTAAGAACTCCCAGTGACAAGACGTTGAATGTACAAATACACAGCAGGCACGGAACATTCGACATCGACAGTACAAATATATCTGTGACTGTGTCACAATGTATGTAATCTACTAATCATGGGTACACTGCAATGGGTGCTCACCTAGACAGAGGAAAGGGGGGAAATTCCACTCCTGGACCATTCTTTTAGTAGTAGTATAGATGTGCAAGGCGTGGAAAATGTTATATCTAAAGTATCATTCAAGTGCTGTGAAAAATCATAGTCTCATGCTCAGTTTGATGATGTCACTTTAGGGACTTTTGTCACAGCACAGTTAGTTACTGGAAGTCAGAGTCTGGTGTTTAGTATGTACATTACTGATGTATGGGCTGTATTCATTTTAGGTAAAGTGAGTAAAACTAGTAATAGGCAGTTTGCTGCTGCTTTGGAAGAGTCGAGTGGAAAAGAGAAAATGAAAGGGAAGAAAGTATCACACAAATTTGAAAGAGAAAAGTTTAAAAAACCTCAGCATTCTAAGGTACTTAAATTGTATTAGGTGCATAATTTTAAGTAAACTGTTAGTCATTTCGCCTAGTTTCATGTACTTAAAGCATTTCTAGTTATGCATGTTCTTGTTACTTTGTTGATCATTTGTTTCTGGATGTAATGTGTAACGCTTGTGAATTTTGTATCGCAGGCAAAACTGTCTGATTCTGATTCTAAAGCTGGCAGTCTTAGTAAGAAAAAGACGCGAAAAGAACTAGATACTTCGGATTTGTTTTCAGGTAAGTGGTATAAATTCACATTGACATCCTCTCTGCTACATAATAGATGTATGTAGGGATGTAAGATACTTTCTGTCACAAAAAGTTCACCTTGTGGACAAATCTGTCGTGTACTCACAAGTCATGTTAAACCATTATAATAGGCATGAAGATAAATGATTAAAAGTTAACAATTAACCAATCACAAGAAAATTCCTTTGGGAGTGGGAAGCTGAAGACGTACTCCAGACAAAGGAGTTGAATATAAGGAAATTACATTGATTTAAAGTTTGTTAAGGTTATCGAAGAGACTCATTATGGCTTGAATAAAAATATGTTTAAAATCAAGTTAATATTTTTTGATCTGCTCTAAATATTTTAAGTGACACAAACTGTTCCTGTAAATCCGTACATACAATGTATCCCATGATCCTGTAAAATTTGTAATTTAGCAGCAAAACCATATGTTGCTGAAATGCTTGTTAGCAATTTTAGTGTCACCGTTCACCTGGATTATGCAACAAATTTTATCATTTTTCAAAAGTTTTGAATTGCTCCCGTTTATTTAGTCATTCTAGCATAAGTATGCTTCTATTTGGTTTAGATAACCTGGAAAGCCCTGCTGAATTAAATTTAAAATCCTATTCACTACAAGAAGATGTCATGGGACTGCTGAAGAAACACAGGAAGGAACGATTTGTGAACAGACCTGCAAAAAATACAATATACAATTCTCCACCTCAAAGTAAAAATATACCTCAAGTTCGTGTAACCTTGAAAGACATCATGAAAAATCCCTCCAAAGCTAATATGACATCTTTCAAGAATCAACTGCATCTTGCAGATGCACGGAAAAAGTCTGTAAGTTTCACAAAAGATGATAGTCCATCAAAAGCAAAGAGGAAGTGTCATGATCTGACTCGGCAGAAAATGCAAGAATGTGTACAGGAAGAAAATCGGACCATACCTGATACTGAATCAGAATCTGATAGCGACTCATACGGTGTCAGGAGAAATTTTAACAAACAACAGATACAATTGGGAAATAATAAAAATAAAAAAGGAGGGCTACGTAAGTTCAATAGTCAAGAACACCTTCCCCAAACGTGTAGGGAAGTTGGCAAAAAGAGGCACGTCAGAACAAAGTCTGTCCAAATGTCAAGCAAATTGGTGTCTGAAGATGGCGAAGAATCTCCATGGAAAGAGGCAGAGGTTGAGAGATTGAACAGGTAAGAATTTGTGTATAATGCTATGCCGTAACTTAGCTAACACTTGTTCCTAGCTAAGTAAATCAGTATTGAAAGTTTCTTGTGCACAAGTGTATGTTCAATGAAAAAACATGTTTCAATTTATTTCTTACAATTATTTCAAATTTCCTTGTAATGCCATATTATTTTATTCAAATTAAAAAAACTCAGTAAGATATTTCAATATTTCAATGTATAATTAAGTCACTTTTGAAAATTCAGAAAAGAAGGAGGAATTGCTTTTATCTCCATTTTAGGGAGTTTATTTTGAACTATTTTTGTCTATGAGAACTTTTTAGATTTATAGACTTGATGTCAATCATTTTAGGATGTGTACACCATCTAATGTTTGAAATTATTGCATTTAAGATAAGTGAATTATGTTGTCATTAAAAAGAATATATATACATGTACATAAAACAAATTAAACTAAGAACTTTCTGGATTTCTAAGTAATGCGAAGATTTCCTGACTGATTTGCAGAGCAGTGAAGAAAGTGCACCCAACGAGTGACTACTTCTGGGAACGTGTGTCACATACGGTAAAATCGCGAACTGCCGCAGAATGTCAAATGTATTATTATAAAGATGCTGAAGTCGGCCCGAAGCAAAAGACTAAACAAGGTATTATACACAAAAAAAACTAATAAAAATTGTAACTACCGTGGATCTGGTAAAGCCTTTATGATGTTTAATCTTTTTGGTCTTTTGAACTGTATTTGAATGATTCCTTTGTGAGATGGCAGCTTTTTGCAGAGGGCTATCCCCATTATGCCCTTATACAGCCCTTGTACGAGGGTCCCAGCAGTAGTATCATATTACTGGCACATGCAAGTAATATCTTTGATTTATAGTGTATAATCTTACTCTTGTCAAAATAAGTAATAATGTCTGGAGCTCCAGGCTTTTAGGGGGACATAGCGAGCTGGAAATATATTTTCCCTTTTTGTTTCAATGCTGCTATATATCTGAGTTCTGTCATTTGCTTGGTTTAAATGCTGACAAAAATAATCGTGTATACATGAGTTCTGTCATTTGCCTTGTTTAGATGCTGATAAAAATAAACGTGTAGAGTTGACAGGAAAAGTTGGAACAATGAAAAGAAAACGAGAACTACGGGAAATGATTGACCAACATGATATAGGTTATGAAGATGATATTTTTGATTCAACTCCGTTTAGAACCCAGACATCTCGTAAGGTATGATTCAAGTACAATGTTTTCAACAAATTTTTTAGCTCTAAAGTGTCGAGTCATACTTCACTAAACTTGTTAGCTAACAGAAAATTAGCATTAGAACATCTGAAAATATTACATTTCGTCAAGCAACATTGTACATCTGGTTGCGTGCATGTTTCAAGTACATTGAATAGGTTAAAAAACTGTATAGGGGGTAGATTTCTAGTTTTGAAAAGAATAAAATATCTCATCCAAGAAAATAGTGACTCTTCATTCAAGAAATATGTAAAAAAAAATGGTGAAAGATATTAGGAAAAACATTTGAGCATTCTGATGCTATTAAAAATGCCTGTCACCTTCATGTTCTTTAAAATAAATATGCTAGCATCAGGTATACAGTGCCTCATCAAAATTTCATAGAGACTGTTCATGTATGTTTCTAGATCCCACGACTACAAGATCCCGAGGAAGAAGACAGTGATGAGGAAGACGACTGGAATGTACAACCCAGTAAAACACCAACTTCAGCTGATTTCCGCACACCATCCTCCAGGTTTTACATGCAGCCGGTATCAGAGAAAAAAACTCCTTATTCTAACCTGACAAGTCCAGGTTTGCTACAGTCTGTTAACAGGTAAGGTGGATAACATTTGTATTGGCTTGTAGTAATTGGTTATTGGGTATTCTTTGTGGGTACCAGCAGATGAATGTGAAATTTATCCTGTACTGTAAATATAACTAAGTAGCATTACACAGTAATTTTCTGTTTTAGAAATGCGGTTGATCTGTATATTAATCGTCTCAAGAAGGCACCAAAAGGAAGAGTCATTTTGAGCAGGCAGAAGGTTTGTTGCGTTTTCAATCTGTTAAAAAATCAAGTAAATAGAAATTAAGATAAACCTAAAATGTGCAATTTGCCTCGTACTGGACACAACATAATGTAAATATCATGGCTCCACATAAAGTTAAACATTATATTTGGGAAACTGAAAAGAAATAATTGTTGCTTAGTTTGTTTTATCATGACATTTTGAAAAAAAAATTTATTGAAAATTCATGTAAAATTACTTGGAAATTGAAATCAGTGATAAAGCAGTTGAACAAAAAAGGCAAAAATAACATTTGTCAGAAAAACCACAACCCAATAATTCAGTAAAATGAAATACTGTATGCTAGTAAGGTTTTGCCAAATAATGATATGATATACAGATTGGTTTCCGGTATGAGATCCAATTTGTGTCACGGAAATATTGAGAATCTAATAATCACCGTTGACTTATCAAAAAGTTAATATTATTTTTTTCAGCCATCGCATGGGGTAAAGTTAACCGCAAGTCAGGCAAAAGTAAACTCAGAACTGTTTGATGTCCAGACGATTTCTGACCAGGATTCAGAGGAAGAACCAGATTACTATTGGTCAGATGCTGATTGACCATTGCCTGTTATCACTGTCACTGCAATTTGCAAAAAGAAATTATGTTTTTTAGCTTGCGATATTATAACCATGCCATTCAAAATTGTTTGAGTTTGACTTGACCCTCTTTGAAACTGAAAACGGAGCCGGGTGATTTTAGATACAAGTATGAAAAATACAAAGGAATAAAATCGTGACCCAACCTGTTAAAGGGCGAGCTGGAGGTGTGCACCAGAAAACTGTTAAATAACTAAGAATTATCTCCCCTTTTTTGGGAAAACCCATCAAGGCATAGGTGTGCCGGACACAATTGCGGACAGTTGCTAAATTAAGAATTATCATGATCTCCCCGAATTAAAAAAATAAAATAAGGTGGCAGTTGGAAAAGAGAATGGTTAAATTCAGAACTGTTACATTGTTTTTGTTTGCATGTAAGGAAAAACTTTCTTTCAGCTTTTTTTCTTTGAATAATAAGACCTGTTGAATGCTCATCAAAATGAATACATCGTTATACATGAAAAGACCCAAATCATTCAATAAGTTACATGCTGGATAGTATAATTTTATTATTAAACTGCATAGCTAAACAGAAACAGAAAATAAACAGCAAACAAATATTCACTAGTTCCTGCTGAAATGTATCCAGTAAGTGTAACGCAAATGTTCATGATGTTCAGGAATTATTCGACCTTGCTCAGCCCGAAGATGATCATCGGGTAATAGTTTCACTACATTTAGCATCTCTATTTACATTTCTCGCTCCAATCTTTTCTAGTACAAAAATGTTTGTGCACATTCATCTTGATCTAAAATTCGTGTAAAATATTATGTTACATTACCTAGTTAAATTTTTCATTAAGTCTTGCTCATTCAGTGTCACAGTGGAAACAGTTGCACAGTGGATTTTGATAGCACAACGTCAGGATTTAAAACAGTACTGTAGTTAGGGTCAGTATTTCACATCCAGTACTGGGAGTCAGTCATGATGATGATTAGTGTGCATCCATTGATTACAGTTTGGAGTCATAAGATTTATTGTTAACTTTATACTTGCTCTTTGATACCATTTGTGTACTTTTGTTTATTTTATGGGGAATGTATTATTGTTAGATAATAGTGAATAGTTTTTGTGTACTTTTAGATTATAACTAAGCCCCTGAGACTAATATAACTAAATTATTTAAATAATTTAATATGAGCTATTTTTTTACTGATAATGGTTACCTTCTAGTTGAAATTTAGTATAGTTTGATGTTTTCATTTGTTCTGAGAAGTGAAATATAGCCAGTTAATCAATAAATCCTGCTTGAAATTTTTAGAATATTGTATCTGTAAAAAATCCAAGATGGCGGCTATTTTGGGCACAACGAATATAAGGATCCGGATAATAAGGCAGATAAGGGTGTTCTATTACTTGCAACAAATAGATTAAATGTGAATTGAAATTTTTATCAATCACGACGAAGATACAATATACATTTGAATTTAAAGAGAATTTATTTGAAACAAAACGTAGTAAAGAAGTTAACGAAAGAATATGACTACAAAATGCTTTCCACCGACTTATAGAATATCATAGCTTCCCCGTTAGTCAAAAAAATAGTTCTTTAACAAAAAGGCACTCAAAGCTAAAATATTAAAATTACGCACTCAAGCTACGAAGGGCAGAAAACTTGCAAATATGTGTAAACAATATGTATGCTATAAATTTAAGGTGGTATTGACCGTGAGTCAATGGAGGGAGGAAGCATCGTGTGATCTAACCAACCACGTCAACTGTTTTGGCTCCTGATATACTGTTTATCCGCCGTCGAGGTTACTTAGAAGACATGGTACTTGTCTACGTGTGATCATGACAAGCAATTGTAAAAATTTTCATCCAAAAATGAAGTGACGTCTCGCGTTCCAAGCAACGGTTAGTTTTAAACATTTAAAAATGTCACAAGTTGATTGGTGGCATGTACATAAAATATGAGCACGCTATTATGTGAGAGATCAATATGGTGACCACCCCTTTACATTTATAACAATGAGCATAATTTATCATTAAGCATCATGACATAATTGGACTTGGAAGACTGGACAAGGTAAGTTGATTCATTATAAGTCGATCACTTATTCAAATTTACGCGAGTTAATTTAACAATAAAATTCTTACGTCTAATTAATGAATCAGCTGTCCGCATGGGGGCATGCTACGTATGCACTCTTGATGTATCCTACAAGTGTGGTGTAATTCCTTGGAGGTTGCGAAGATGGCTTTAGGTTATAGTGGTCACAGGGTGGTAATTACTGTAACCAGATCATTGCTGATACACGTCAGAACTCTTACCACTCTGTATAATAAACGTAGGCCTCCAGTAGCGCTGTACGGCATATTGGTTGTTTTGTTATCTGTCGATATTTCTCAGTCACCAGTTGGACAACTGTTGAGAGAAGCATGACTGACTAAAAAAATATATAACCACTTACTAATGGATGTTTGTGTGTTTTTAAATTAAAAATGGACTAGTTGCTTGCACTTGGTGTTGTTAGTGACAATTAACCCAATCGATACCACAATTCCACGTTTTGTGATTGAACAGCTCAATTGTACGCATCGCACTTTTGCGATTCATAGCAAATGCAAAGCGCGAAATTAACTGCATTCAGTTTGTAAGCACTAACGCACCTAGTGCATGCAAATAGTCTTTTAAAAACTATGTAGTTCTCATGTACATGTAGTGCTATATTCATCAAGTGGAAATGCCGTATGGTGCCAGAAACATACAGTTACAATGGTGAAGCTATACCTTCTTAAGAAAACATACAGTATACAATCACTTGTTTGCTGATTAGATATCCCACAAGCCCTTATCAGTTCTCCGTCCAGTAACTCGTTTATAGACCGGACGAACAAGTGACAAGGAAACGTGGTCAAGTTCGTACAAGTGGAAAAAGTGAGGTTATTGACTAATGTAGTACATAAGTAGGTAAATGGCGCACGAGTGCCAAGAAATTTATGTCAATGTCATATGAGCGACAAGAGGTCAAATGACGCCATAGCAGTGCATTATTGTTAAAGTATACATATGAGTCGAAGAGCTACATTAAATAACACATCCCCATCACATTTTCATCTGACGTTTGGAATATTCTGGACATTCTTACTGCATGCTTTATCTTTTTAAAAAAAATAACTGATAAATCTTTATCTTAACTCTAAATTAAGTTAACACGGGTTAAAAATTAACAAACTTATATATGTAGTTTCTGTTTTACTCAAGGGAAGTAATACCTACCTTACATCTAAATCCACATCAAGTTAAATTTAATATTAGTAGTTCGAAAACGTATTTTGTCGCCATTTTATTATCCAGATATAATCATCCTTTTACAAGATTTTACAGTAGTTACAAACGGTAGATGATGACCAGCATCGCCACATTACATACCTAATTGCAATCAGGATCAAAGAAATTACCAATATGCTCCTGATGATGATGTGTACAATCTAACATGTTCAAACAGCAGATCATTGCCATGCCCGAGCCCCACCTCCATCAATAGATTCAAATTTTAGACAAGCAGCTCATCGGTAGCATTAAGCTAAAATTTGAAACTTATTTTTTTTTTGCGTTGCAAGGATGGTGGTACGTATAACCACATTTAACACTCCTATTTCCCATATTGCAATTTAACTTTGTAAGTCCGTAACACAGTAACAAAACAAAGAAACCGTATTTAAGAGGATATTGTAATTAAGCTGATGTCAAACTTAAATGAAAATAAAATGATCTGTAAAAAGAGTAATATAATTACTCGCCATAAATTACAAAATTAGAATACGTAAGTGGTGATAGATCTTAAAAATTACATTTCTGCTCAGCAGATATGCTATATCATGCAAGTCAATTTTCTGAGAGAACGCCATCCACGTACAATAAAAATGAGCAAATATTTTGTAAATTCCAAGCGGAACATTCTTTTTGTAACTACACTAGAAGACATGCATATTAAAATCCGGATTCCGTGAATCCGTTGTGCAAAACTTCATGGCATCCGCTGAAAATTGGACGTTATAACACTGTAACAATGACACTGTAGCAAATTACATTTGAATATAGAACATTTTTACAACAAACAGTCACCTCTCAGCAATTTAGTAGTTGTCGAGGAAAACAAACCTAGGTATCAACCATATATATAACCACTAGCTGGAGAAACGCAACTGCCTAATCTGCTGTGAATCGGCGATTATAGTATGCCACGTCACGGCGGCTCTAATATGTGGCATCAGAATATGATAAATATAACCCTTATATGACTCCATCAATACATGTGGGTATGCGAATATATGACAAACTATTTATATGTAAATGAATGAATATTATAGATAATTCGTAGACGCTGGTTAAACTTACATGCATAAGTTAATTCATGAAAGGTGGATCTTGAGCATTTAATCGTTAAAACAGAAAATCAATGAAACTTGAAATAAAAATTACATCTTTATCCTCAAACAAAGCAGCTATTAAAAGTTGAAGAATTCTAAAAAGATTTCACATCAAACAGAATTCAGTCGTTTTCAGTAAAATAAAAACTTTGTTGTCATATTCGTGGCAAACGCGGAATATTAGAGACGTAACCTATAGATGACTTGTCTCTATGTCAATAAAACCGAAACTACATAGAAAGTTGCGTACTTGCCTGCTTTTTGAGTGTACTGTCATCAAGCTATATTTCGGCAAAACTAATGGCGTGTTTGTCTCTTTTACGTAGAGAACAGTTATTCAGTCTCACTGTAATTTGCTCAGAAAGTTTTTCCACAAAGAGTCAAAAATTCGCTAACTAAACGTTAGTAGAAATGAATAACATTGTGTCGTGATCAAATATCATCCACTTCAACAAACTTGAATTCGGCGGATGTGTGGTCTATATTGATAGTTCGATGTTACGGTAGGATATGGTGGATGGTATGCGTGATTAAAGCTCTCTAATAACAACATACTGGTTATTAAAAACTCGCGCCATGCAGGAGTCATCAGAAACAATAATTTACATTCGGGTTTCGTGAATGACCAATTTAGATAAGATTGCTACTTCTGCTTATCGCAAATGAGAATGTTTTGTATTTTGTTTATTACTCCGTCACGACTGCATTATTATAAAATCTTGATCTATGTTACAAAGGTTTTTTTCGTATAAAGCAATTATGAAGTCACGCTACAAATGAAATATTGAAAAATCATGCTGTTGTGTGTTGAACAAAAAAAATCGGCTTACGAATTTAAATGCGAGGTCACTGCCAGGATATTTTAAGTTTTAGATAATATTTTAGTTCTGTCTTGTAAGAACAATAAGGGCACAAACACACATCTTTAATATTTTGATATGGTTCATTTGGCAGCAGACGATATAAAGTGTTTTATGACATCACCGTCTTTATTAATTTTTTGGAAAAACATTTAATGTATAAACTACATTTGTTTGCTTAAAAACCCGGCAAAAAAGCAAGCAACCTAATTTTTAGTCGTGTTCAACCACGCGTGTAAGTTTTTGTACACCGCAAAAGCATTAGTTTGGTATTCTTCAGGCTATTATTCATATGTAGCATTAAACCAACAAAAGAGTACATGCCTCATAAATTTCGAGACATATTCTTGTCGAAAATACATGATTCCTTTGAATATTCCCACACAACTCATCCGTGCTATGTCCTGACCAAAGCGACATTTTAATATTACAAAATTATCGAGCTGCCGTGGAAAATTAGTAACAAGAATATTTAACTGGGAATGTACCGTGAATGCTGCCTAGAATTGTCATTTTTTTTAAACCAAAGTGCCATAACGTTCCCCTTACTGCTCTTACCAAACATTGTTAAGACCATACTCATTATGCCAGTCAGTCACATGCAAATTAATCATTCACCAGTTAAAACATTATGCACACCGCAGTTTTATCCATTCAAACAGCTATGCATGCACCATGCAATTATAACTATCAAACCAAATATATTCATCTCATGCACCACACATCCAAATTAGCATTCATTATATAGTGGACGAAGAAATGATAAGGGTGTCGCCATTTTTTGGTAAACAGCTGCAGGTATTAAGTGTTGCTCAACCATGTCAGTCAGGAGATGGAGAAACTTCAGTAAGCTTGTTCGTCAGATACTGCGAAAAGTAACATTGTTTGTAAGTTGCTGGAGTCATCGAGGTAAAACTTTCTGCAAATCGAAAAAGGAATTATATTACAAACAGCTATCAGACCATGATTAAAACGGTCATACCAGCAAATTGTCAGAATATATTGAAATTTAGTAGACAGCAACAACCGCAGACAATAAAAAGTATTTGAGCCTATACACTATTTTCATATCACGAGGTTTAAAGATAAAATCAAATAATTCTATAACAATTGAATTGCACTGTTGTAGTAAAAACGAAAACTTTCAATAACTTTATTTCGCGTGAGATAACTTGAAACGGGAGATAGAGCATCCATGAACAGATAAATACAATAAACTGAATAAGAATTTTATCTGTCGATGTTTATTTTGGAAAGTATTTTATAGATATTATTGGATACAAATATTTCGGCAACATCTCTAAGCAGATTTGTTAGTTTGAACAATAAACCGGTGTTATACGTGCACAATAACAATAAGTGTATGCACAAATTACAACAAAATTCAACATTCACATATAGGATATTTATAAACATATTTCTTTACAGATAATTAATGAAAATGTCCAGGCTGAGTAAGTTATGATTTTATAATATACATCATTTAAATGAAATGATGTTTTGTTATATAAGACTCCATTTTTATACTGTCAGCATCATCGCTCATAAAAAATAAAGAACAGTGATATTATATAGCGATTTCTAGACACTTAGCATTATAATGTTGTAATCTATTTTCTTTAGGCATTCAAGGTCATAAAATTGCTGGAATTAGCAAATAAATTCATCACAAATTACATATAAATTACTCGATGTATATGTGAATATGGACAAATTAAATAAAACCAAATAGAATCATGCGAAGGAAGTTTAAGCTTGTGTATAAGTATTCCGTTATCTATGTATCTACGTACAAATGTACGTTAAAATATTAGCATATATTGCTGCACAATAAGAAACATTTAGAACTGTCAGAATGTCAAAAAGAAGTATTCGGTTTGTTAAACATGATTTTGTCCTAGTTTTGCTTGACATTATAATTAATATGCAGCCACTTGTGTGGATCCATATCCCAATATATAGATCACGGTTTATAACTACTTGTGTACTTTAACAAAATACACTACTCCGTATATTCTTGGCTAACAAGGCAAATTAATATCAAGCTTTACAGAAGGACGAAGAACTTTATGAAAAACATACTTAATAATTCAAATTGTTATTTCGTAGGAGGCTGCATGCCATCACTATTTAGATTGATAATGCGAGCATACTATCGGTACCATCATGCGTATCCCTTTAAAAAATTGCAATATCATTTCACAATTGTGCCGTATTGTGTGATATATGAGTGTCATTATTCTCATAAATTCTTTCAAAATGAGATATAACATCCCGGACCTAAATTATCTAACAATTGTCCAGGGATAACACATAAAAGATAAAAGTATTTAATAAAGTTACATCTGAATGTCTAAAGTACAAATCAAATGGTTGGGGAAAAGTGTTTTTAATATTTTGCATTTGATTATTGTATAAGAAGCATGTTAAATATCGATATATAGGCGGACTGATTTGTGGTTAGCTGTCCACGCAAAGAGAATATGACAATAATGAATGGTAGATTTACCCTTTTTTTTACTAGAGTTGCACGGAAGAATTCGATATGCGGGGGGTTAAAGCCTAATCTTTTTTTTATATTTTTGATCCTGTTACTATATATTTTGCGGTTATCTGGCATTTTTGAAATTGACCTCCGGCCCAATCGCATGCCATTTAATAGCGATACTTTTTAGTTTCATGCTGAAGTGCTATAATTCAATGATTCAGGTAATTTGAAAGCCAGTAAAAAGGCAATGTTCAAATGCTTCTCTTTACCAAAAATAAACGATGAGTCAAACGTACTTGTAGTTTTCCTTTTTCGGAATTCATTCTGTCACGCCCCTTTTTGTTGCTATGCCATGCGGAAGAGTACTAAATAAGAAAACTGAACCAAAAATAATTATGCGTACAAAAATAACTTGTTACAATGAACGACAAATGTGTATTTTGCACTAGGTTATCAAACACTTCTTGTTTGTGTTACAATGGTGTTGGTGTTGAGAAAATAAGACCGTTTGGATGTACATATTGCTTAAGGTTTGTCTACCATAATTGGATTCTTTTAAAGGGAACAATTCCACCTCTTTACAACTTTATAACATTTTAATAAGGTATTAGAACTTTTTAAACGATACACTTTATTTAAAAATTGATTTAATGGTCCATCAACTCTTTGTCATTTGATAGGAGGGATCCTTAATTTTGAACAAAAGATGTTTATCTAGACTGGTTGCTCCACCACAAGCATAGCTTGTGTAAACTTTTAAATAAAAATTTGTGAGGATTTTGTAGATTATTTGCCAATCAATAACAAAACAGAATCAAAAGGTCGCGTTATCAGATGAAGCTATGTTGAAACAATAGAAATGATATTGTCAGTGCATCGTACAAGTACAAGTACAAATAACATTTACTAACAAACAACGAGTCAGGTATTAGAGTTCGGCACAGACAATCGTTATAAAAAAATATATTATCTGGCGTGGTTTAAATATGATTTGTGTGAAGTGTTTTGCTATAGGCCTAGTAGCGAATGCACTAGCTAAGTTAGGTAAATTACTAACGTCTGTAAAAAGAAGCGACAGTCCTTACTGTTCTTACTCGGTTTGCGAGCGCTTTAGAAACTATTTTGATAATCCGGCCACATACAAGAAAAAAAAGACAGATATAGGCAAACTCAGCTTTAGCGATACCTCGCTGGGCTAGCAAAGAGAGTATTGCAGCGTCAAAATAATAACCGATTATCTAGCACAAAGCAGCCTGTATTTTTTTATTAAGTATTAAAGATAATAATTTCCTATTTGCGATGTTTGAATAAAAATTATTAAAGATAAGTTACCTTAATAAGCAAATAGGAGTTCTTCTTTTATCTACATACTACAGTTTGATTTATCCTAATATGGCCCATTGTCCTCATCAGCACGGCAAGTGTTCCAAACACCAAGTGAACATCTGTTTATCCCAGCTCTTTATGTCTGATTGACGGATGTTCCTTTTAGATAAATCCGTCCCATCATGATAATAGGGTCACCGGAAGGTGTCTACCATTTGTCTATAGGGGGCTCAAGTTTTGAAATTATTTTTATTGTTTTCTTAAAAACAAATATTTTCTCAAGTACGGTCATGACCTTTGTATACGCCAAGATATAATAACCTTGGGCTTGTTTAATTAAGAATGTAATTGTTTAAAACATCTGCCCAGTTAGTAACTGGTTTCCCTCAGGTTAAAAATAACCTTAATACGAGCAAGCGACCCATAACAAATGTCGGATCGAATGACAAAAGAATGTTAAGATGATTTTACTTTCAAAAAATATTAATAAAAACAGGTCACTGAAATTGTATGACATAGTAGAATTAAGAATTTCGTTACAAAATAATCCATATTTAGAGCATTACGAAAAGTAAAATGATCCTACGGAAAATCTAATTCATAACATGTCCACGTTAAATTGACTATGTGCAAGTACGTGAATATAATTTCATATACCATTTTATAGAATATAGTGTCAGTTATTAGAATGAACTATTAAACATTTTAATAAATCCTGTTATAAAACCAGGCTTACAATGATAAATCATCATAGGAAAGTACACTTTAAATACTGACAGGATGACAAGTTATAAAAATAATTTTACTTCATAGAGTAACATAAAGTTACAACTTTTTCAATTATCTTAGTTAACATGTAAGAATAAATTTCATTTTGTAATAAAAAGAGACATGGCCGATAAATTAAGAAAGTAACACTATGAGTATTTACTGTGGAATCTTCAGTTTCCTCCACCTCAAGCGTGTACACATCCCTCTAAACTGATTTAGTTACAATTTTACCAACAACTATAAATGTGCTGCTTATATAGATAAGAAATTAAAGCGCTATCCCTATAATATTAAATGATTCAAACTACACAGTTTATTAAATTATTAGTACAGGTTATTAAACACTAACACCTGCCCCTTCTCATGATCTGTCGTATGTGTACTATCCGGGTATCTCATTAGATACATGCACATCTCGAGATGCACATGGATATGTGGGCAACAAAGATTGGCTAGAATATTCTCAATCCTCCTCGCAGGATTTTCATGCGACAGTGACATCTAATGGCAATTCTGTCCACTTTCATTCATATAACACAGCTCTATGCATGCATCAGAGTAAACTACGAGAGACTGCGATGCTAGGTTTATATTCAACACGAGATATTCAATTTTAAAAATATTTAAACCACTACATTTTCTGTGATAAAACCAACGAAAATTAAAAGCCACAGTTCGTTCGTTTGAAACCTTAGAAATGTAGAATAATTATTTAATTTTAATGCACAAAAATCAGCACAAAACCTGGTCCGGGCTGTCCGGAAGCCGAGGGTTTGATAGCGAGACAAATGAATCACAGGTATCATAATTTTCCGGCCGCCCGTTCTGATCTTGTTATATACATTATGGTCGTAATTACTGTTAACTAGTACATCGAAGGTTAATACAGTTTGACAATGGTTATATGAGATCTAATATCATGTGGAAAAATTAAATAGATAAAATTATTGTATTACATTTTAATATGCATTCATACCTAAAGTCTATTGTTCCAGCAGCTGATATTAAATATGACATCTACTAATGAGTTATCTTATGGTTTGATAAATTGTTGATGGCAACGAATTTTGAACTCGAATATTTTCTATTAAATAAGTTTTTGCAATGATTATTTCTTCACCACGTGTTTTGTAATTATAATACTTGTGATTGGATTTCATTCTCGAAAATTAGATTGTCACAGAGAATGATTCATGACGCATAGAAATTCATCTCATTACTTTGGACATGTAGAATAGCAGAAATATGATAAATGAAGAGGTATTAGTGAACGGATATGTTCAGCTTATCTTCTTAAGACACATTTTAAATCATTTTATTCTTTCTTTGTTAGTTATTACGTTGATGCATAATAATGTGAGCTTACGCCGAGAACACGTGTCACATTATTTGAATGCTAGAAAATGTCAAATCACAAAATCCATATTGCAAATAAAAATTAAATGGAGATGACGGTCAGAATTAAAATAGATGTTTATTTACTAACCTTCGTAACTATTCTAAACAAAGATCCATCACCGTACAATGGCAATTTTGGCCAACCTCGTTTCGGGAGGTCGAATTATGCAGAAGATCATCTAATATGTAAAATATCGAACACGATCCTAAAACGAAATGTAACCGAGGTATTATCTGTAGTCTCTTACAAATACAATACAAACATTAATATCCTAGTGTTATCTCATCAAAACTTTAGTAATGAATATCAGTTATGTAATTACAAAGATAACGATAAAATGCATTGTCTTATTTGAAGTGCTGTTTTATTTTAGATAAAATAGGGTATTTATTAAAATTATACAAATATGCTTTTCAGCAGTTGAATATATCTAGCGAAATACATGCTAGTATAGATGACAATTGCAATTATTATAAACACGACAATTTAGACTAGATACCAGCATTAGAAATGTTGGCTTCATTTAGTGTTAAAATTGTGTATTAAGAAACATAATCTAATAGCTATATCTACTTAAAAAGTTACATTCTAATGAAGAGTGAGCTAGACTGTATTTAGAACTAACGAGTAAAAGTATATAATTTGTATAGATTTTAAACAGACAAAGAAAATTCTGTTTTATTCTTAAAAATCTAAGTGTATTCCAAATCTCAACTTTTAGAAAGCAACTGAAATATAATCCGACCTTTGAAATGTGGATTGAAAATTATGAATCATACCGGGTTATTACTTTTAGTAGTTCACAGAATTTACAGAATTTAAGCGTGTCACATGTATTTTTTATCGACAAA
>JAOXYB010071612.1:0-16838 GCA_028565635.1 Phoronis ovalis
TGCGAAGCAAACAATTCTTTGGTGACTGATTAAGTAAAGGAAGTTCAAAATATTTCGTTGTATAATAACTATTTTAAGACAATATATATACAGGAGTTGCACTCTTTACACAAAAGAAGTTTGAAGATATAAAAAGTGGCGCAATGTATCATGGCAAAAAAGAGTCCCAAAATGCGCCAGATTGTAGGAAATCACATGAAATATTTAAAAAAATTCCCTCCCCGGACCCCCCTAGTTTCGCTTTGTGCCCTGCGGGCGCTCGCCTGTCGGAGGGGGAGGGGGTCATATTTTTTTTGCATGCTCTTAGGAGGGTTGCAATTTTTTTGGCAAACCCTGGAGAGGGTTGAATTTTTTTGTGCACCATGTTTTTCAAATGCACCAACCCCCCCGTGGTAATTTCTGACCAGTCCCTAATAATATGTATTTACATTTCCAGTACCATTGTTTACAGAATCCCATCAACTTAAAAGTATTACATTTTGAAATTTTGTTATTTATATTTTACATTTATATCATTTTATAATGTTGGTACAGTAATTTATCTATAAGCAATACATTTGCCCTGATTTTAATTATTTATTAACTAAGATTTGATAAAAAAATAATATAAAAGTAAGCAGCTATGCAATTTTATGAGGTAACAATTTTTACTATTGTCAGTTCTTTACCTAAACAGCAGTTTACCAATCAGTATGCAGTAATCTGCCTTTGGATTTATTTCTGAAACAATTATTAAAGTCCTACTATGTGGTTAATAATTATCAACTGAATTATCTCATGCATTGTGCATGGGTTATTATCTGATTTTAAAGAACAAAATTGTGCCCTTGATTTGCATAGAGATATATTTAATGGAGAGTATTTGCTCAGGATTCTATGAATTGTGTGATCATTTAGCGTCTGCTCCCCAGGCTCACTTGTACATGCTAATATTTGTTAATTTTTGCTTCAACTTGTGACAGTCCTCACAACATTTCTTACATTTTGTCCTCCACTCGTCACAATTTTCTGACACTCTCAACAACCTTTCTGTAACATATGATAATTAACAGAAGTATTTTGTTAGCTGTTAGCCTGTTCAGATAGTAGCTTCAAAGTTTTCCATCAGTATGAAGATGTGTGCCAGTTTCAATGACTATCAACTGCTTTGTGTGACCAGTCTCCCCTCTTCATGTTTACTCTGTCGTTCTTAGCCCTAAAAAAATATGTTTCATTTTCTGCCAACAATGTAAAAAAAATTGGTTAGGTTTAACTTTTTTTTGACCAAACCATGATAGACAATGAAAACAATACATGTACAAATAATTGCTGAGAAATAAGCTTTTTTATTTTAAAAAATTTTTTTAGCAAGGCTTAAATTAGGAATAGTCAGGTTAACGGAAGCAACCATATTTTTTAGGCCTTAGTTGAATGAAACATCTTCTTCCTGATTGACTAATTCTAACTACAATTTGATAGTTGTGTTGCGCAATTATACATGTAGTAATAATAAAATGCTGATTATTATTTTTGTATTGCAGCCAAAGGGTGATGTAATAACCAGCATAAAGGTGCAGCAGTGTTTAGATAATTTAGTAGCTGTGGGTTTGCAGTCGGGAACAGTGTGTATTTTCCAGCTTCCTTCAAACCTACCAGGAAGATGTCGGCAGGTAGGATAATTTTAAAACAGCAATTTTGTTCGCTTGATTTTGATAGTGATATTAATTCCAACCACCAAAAACATTATAATTTAGTAGCTAAAGTTGCATAATTGTTGTTTTTAAATACTCATCATGAGTCCTGCATGTTGATGTGGTTTGTTTTTGTTTAATTTTTGAATGATTTCAAGAGAGACGATTGAATTTTTTAAAACTCTTATCTTAGATATTCAGTGGAACATAAACCAAAAGGGATAGCATTCAATCTCTGAAATAGAAAAGGTAGGGTTAAACTATAAAAAGTGTCATAACATATCTATTTTCAAGTATAAGTAGTAGGAGATCGATTGTAGTATAGCAATGAATATGACGATTCATCCCTGACATGTGCAGGAGCAATCTATTTCTATACGTTTCATAATTTCAATTTTTCAGTTACGCCAATTTAAGGTTAGTAGTGCTCACAAGACTAAAGTAAGCTGTTTGGAATTTAGTAATAATGGTATGAAATTATTCAGTGGAGATGAAAACGGATTAGTTTGCCTTACAGAACTTGACCTAGATAAGGTAAGTAAGGCTATATTTTCCAGTGTTTTAGGTAAGGAAGGTGGAAGTCACAATTTTCAACCCCATCTTCCAAACACCTCTCCTATCAGAATTCTTCAAAACTTTTTATGAGCAGAAACATTATTTTTTTGCATCCGTTATATTAGTCCGTCATTGAATGATTTATCATAAATATTAATAACTGTTTCATTTATAAGAAACTCCTTGAGCAAACCAGAAATATTTAAATATTTCCTGTTCAGCAACTTAGAGGAATATCCCGAATTAGAAGTATGTTTATGATAATTCTAATTGTGCATATTGCTGCTAATTCTGTATATTTTATTTCAGGGTGAATGTTTATTCTCTGTGTTATTAAAAGAAGATTATCCAGTTGTCCAGCTAAGCTACAATTACTTCACTTTATTGGTGTCTACTAGGTTCAGAACTGTGCTGTGTAAAACAAGTGATAGTAACAAAGTTTTACAAGTTGGCTCTAAAGACAGGAAATGGTAAGTAATAATTGATCCGGGACTGCTTACAGTAGTTATATCATAATTATGGCCAGCATTCTAGCTACAGGTAAGTGGTCATTAAAGGCACTGTGATGTGTTACTGGTATTCTATAGGGAATACTCAAATCAAATGCTTGATAAAGCTATTTGTGGCATTGCATCTCCCATAGAAATAACTGATATAAATATGTATAATTTTGATTAGATAAGCTTGTAAATACAGATAAATATCTGAAGCAGTGTTTAACAGAATATTTTCTCTTAACATGTTAATTAGTGTGTTTTTTTGTTCAGTTTGGGAAATTTTGGAGCCTGCTACAAAGAAGAACTTTGCAAATCTAGTGATGCAACAGTATACACCACAAGACCTGGATTCAGAGTCTGGCAGGCGAATATTGAAGGAGTAGTCTCCTCAACATTTATGTTCAAAGACTTCATAACGAATGCTGCTCCAAACATTACATTAGCAGCTCCTGTAACTCCCTTTACTTCAAGTAAAATTCCATCTGACAGGCAGTTTGGTCCACTGTTAGTGTACAATGAAAATCAATTAGTCACATGGAGCGAGAATGTTTTATACGTTCTAAACCCTGTTGATAGAACATTAGTTGGCTGCACTGTAGATATTGGACCAATTATTGGAGTTGCAACTCATAAAGATGAAATTTTTATCTTACGTATGGGGGTGGAAAGACGAATAATAAGAGTTGCTGTAACACCTGAAGAAAAACCTGTCCATGGTAAGTCAGGGCCTACCTACTATTTGAACGCTTGTTAACTGAACATGTGCCAAATTAATAGTTAAAGTTTGTAACTGGAATATAAAGAATACAATCTCTAATTAGAAATTAATTCTGTGGTATGTGTATTTTTAATGGTAATTTTATTCATTTTGCAGTACGATCAAAGTTGGCTGGACTTGAAAGCACGTTATTGTCTTCACCACTTACCAACTTGTCTGCTACCAAGAGTGATAATAACAGTGATAACAATTCACCAGCTCAACGGGATTCACTTACAATCAACAACCAAAAAATGGCTTCAGAACCAAAGAAGAGCTCTTCACCATTGCACTTTTTACCTGTTAATTTATTTGGAAAATTGAAGAAGAAAAATCCTTCAAATATTCCTACAAATGATGCAGGTGGTGAAGACAGAGGACAAAATGCATCTGATGCTAAAAACTTTATGCCTGTGAATGACTCGGTGGATAGCAGTTATACCAGTGAAATTTCGTTTCTCTCACACGAAACTTTAAAGGCTGCGAATACATCACAAAATGAGAAATTGGATGTAAAAACTGATCAACAAACTAGTGTCATATCAAAACCAGCTGAGTTGCCGCCAATTGTAATGTTAAACTCTACAGACATATTGAAGCTAGAAATTTCTGATGAGCATGAATATAATGTTAAAACAGTAGGTGATGTGAATGCTGATTCAGAACAAGAGAAATCAGCTTTTGTTCCTGTTATTTTAAAAGTAGATGGTGAAATCAGAGAAGATATATCTGTCACCGAAAAGGAGAAAATGCCAATTGGTAATAATATAAAGCAAGAAAAGTCCATTGAAGGCAAACACTCATTTCCTAAGATAGCAGTTGAGGATAATATAGTTAGTTATAAACAACGAGAGGAAGTTTTTCAGAGAATTACTCAAGAAGCATACTCAGACGATATTGTGTTTGCTTCGTCAACAAAATTAAAAAAGGGAAAGAAAAAACGAAAGCCAGGTAAAAGTTGTATTTAAGGTGGTGTATAGGTAGTGCAGAGGGCGCTACTGTTGCATGTATTTTTACCTGTCTGTCCAGCCCATTTTTATTAATAAAAATTTTCGAAACCAGGTTAGTAGAAATTAGGGATTTGATATAATTTGGTTAAGGACAATTTATTAAATGTAGGTGCGATCCTATTTATTTTTTCAAAATTATGTCATATGTAAATTCAAGTGTTATTTATGCAAAATTCTGCCAAAATGACGACCCTTAGCAGCACATGCGTGAAGTAACATCCATTATACGACTGTTTAAAGTGACAATTTAATAACCCCAATACCTGTTGCCTCTAGATTATGACACTTGGAATGCTAGGATCAATGCACTAAACATCCTCATGTAGTAACGACTATAAACTTTTATTAATAAAAATTAGTCTAAAATGTGCTTGGCTAATCACACTTTCAAGGTATTTTTTCGCATAAAATGCTAATTTAAAAAAAATTTAAAGTGACTATGCAGTGCTTTAACTATTCGACATTATAACCATACCAAATTTATACTGCATTGCTGCTGGATAACGCTTGGAGCGATTGATATTATGAAGTTGTGTGTATCCCGGGTAGCTATTTCTTGCAACTACTTATACGACCCCTTACTTTGAGACAGAATAGCAGTAGATATGCCCCCACACCCAATGACAGGAAGCCAACTTTCACTTTCTAGTTTGTTGGTTGGTAGTTGTTGTTATTTCATCTTAGTCTTTTCATTTTGTAAGTTTTGACTGATATATTACAGTGAAAATGCTTGCAAAGCTGAATACCCTCTTTGTGTAGAGACCCCCTTAAGAAATGTGTTACAAGATAGATGTATAGGGCTTTCATTTGGATAAGTTTTGACATAAAAGTGAACGATTGTTCAAACTATTACAAAAATTTTAATCAACTGAATTATCTTATTCTGGATTTGCTGGTTATATTTCTTTATGTAGACTATGTACTAGACTCTAGTACATGTATTTAAAACTAAAGTGAAATTAATTTAATAGTTTTTGATTCCTACTGCACTATTTATCAAATTTTTGTATTGCAGGCAGACCAAAAGAAAATGAAGGTAATGACTTGCCAGATGTACTCACCACCGACATTGCAAGTGTGCATTCAGCTACCAGTAACATGAGTGATACCCCTTTGGCCAGTCCTTTGAGAAGCTTGTCAGCTAGCCCTGTGCCTAGCACAAATACAATTTATACTCCTAATCAGATTAATGTACCAGCGATGTCTGGTCAACAACAACCACACATATTAAAAGAGGATCTTTATTCTGCACTTATTTTACCAGAAAAAATCCAATCTAAAGTTGAGGAAGAATTCGAAACAAACGGTCACTCCGATCAGCTTCAAGTTGTTGATAATTCAGTGCTACCTGGTGGTCAAAAGCAAACATCATCAATGTTGAATACTTTTCAAAATGTCTTCAATAGGTCACCATCTCCCAAAGATTGCTCTTCATCCTCACCTAAAAGTAGCCTCTTGGATCGTGTAACATTAAGAGATGTGTCATTTGGAGGCAAGTCTCCTAAAAAGCAGGAAATTGACATATTACCTGTGACACACAAAAGGGTGGATCCAGAATTCAATACGGAAAAGAACAAACATGTGAATGTAATAGATTCTTACACTCCACCAGTTTTATCTATTGACAAAGTAAAGTTGGAAAATGAAGAAATGTTGTTAAAATCATTGCAAATGGTTGAAAAAGCAGAAGAAAAGGCATTCCATAGAGAAACAGTACACATAGCTGATGATAGCGCCAAAGATAACAAGGTTGATAATACAGGGTTTTACAGCACACCTGACTCCTCTACTGATGATTTTTACTCCAAATTTAAAACAGATACTAGTTATAACAGTTTGGAAAGAGAGCAAAGTTCTGAAAAAACTGCTAATGTGGATGTCTCTCTTCCCGAGCAACAACCACCAGAGGACAGTGATTGTAACATTTCGCACCTGTGGCCAAAGATTTCCGAAAGTTGGATGTCTTATGCAACAAGTGGGAATTTGCAGAGTTTAGCTTTATCTGCAAAACATGTCTGGTACGTGGATAAAAGTGATAATGCATATTGCAGTAGCTTGACATCTCCAAGTATAATGTGGAAGAAAGTTGACCAGTCGTGTACACAGTTAGCGGTTGCCCCTTCGGGTAACATTGTGTGGAGGTTGCATAAAAATGCAGTTTTTGCTGGGACAAAGATAACTACTAGATATCCATGGGGAATGAAGTGGGTTAGTGTAGCCCAAGATGTGACTTATATTGCGGTGGATGAAACTAGTGCATGGTAGGTTATTTTAAGATTTATATATTGCTACTTTTATTAAGGTTCGCATATTGTTTGGTATCTTTGTAACTTTAACTGCTAGTAAGAATAACATTATACAATGCCTTTGGTCTACATTGAAAATTTTTCACGTTTAAACATTTCTATGTTATTTTTGCATAAAAAAGTTTTTTTATCCTAGTTTCAATAATGCACTGTGAGCAGTTACTTAAATGTTAATATTTAAAATTACCTATTTCAAATCACTTGGTTTTTGACAAAAGTGTTTATATCGGCTTCATATATAAATGAAACCCATGCAGGTACATCAAGAACAATGGTGATGTTATGTACCAGAACCAGTTATCAAGGGACAGACCAGCTTTTAAGTCGCATAAAATTTGTGGTCATCAAGCAGTTTTGATTAAAATTGCTTGCCGAAAACGTGTAGTGTGGGGTGTTACGCAAGAACAGCAGCTTTTGGTCAGGAAAGGTGTATCTCAGGCCATCCCTGGTGGCACAGGGTGGGAAAAATTAAAGCTGGTTTCAAGGTAAGTGTGAAAATATGAAACTTGCTTTTTGTTTTCTATTTTGAGTATAATTTTTGACTTTCTTGTACATTGTAAAGTTTAATTTTGATAGGTAGCTTTTTCTCACTTTTACATCTGGAGTTTATTCAAGGGTAGTTATCTTTATATGTGTCTGTTATCATAATGGTACGGCTTCAATTTTAGTGATATGATTGTCTGCTCAAATAGCAGGTAAGAAGAAAGTATTTGCATTTGTCTACGTACTCTGCGCAGCCACATGTTGCCTGCTTTTTGTAATTTTTTTCTAGTACTGATCAATTGAATGTTAGTGATGCAGTGTTAATGATGAATTTATCTGAACGCAACCAGTTTAAAATAAAATATACCATTTATATAAATATTACCCTTTTAGTTTCCATGCATTGTGATGTATCTGAGTTTGATTTTGTTATAGTTTAGAGTTACATTTGTCTCTAACTTTAGAGTGATGAATTTTAACTTTTGAACAGTAGTCTTGTCTTCAAAATTCTTGATTTGTTGTTCACTGCACAATGTTTTTCCTTAGTTTGATTCTGTTGTAATTTAGGATGATGGCACTAACATTTTGAGCTGTAATTCTATCTCTCAAATTGCCAGAATTGTGGTTTAACTGACGCATTCTTTTTTGCTTGCAAAACCTGCTATAGTATTTAGTGCTGATTCTGTGTTATATCAAGTGACAGCTTTACAGAGAATTATTCGTGCAAATTATCTAGCAATGCCCTGCAAATATAAACACAAACAAGAATCTTACATTTTAATTTGCTATAATAATTTTCATGTATTGTTCACCTAAAATCCTGTAGTATTCAGTAGCAGTTTCATATTCAATCATAACAGACTGTTTGATGCATTTAGTAATGGAGCCACCGTTGTTGATCCCCACGTGAACCCAAACAATCCCATCCGATTCTGGTTTTGTGAATGGAATTAACATTTGGGTTGATGCACCAATCATCATGGTGGCTCCAACAAGTGCATGTAAAGAGTCTATTAGTACAGTTGTTTCAGATTTCCTACCGTAATCATCGTCTCCAAATCTATCAGGATTTGTAATCCTGCATTTTAAACATCTGCATGTCTATTTTTAGTGATGAAGAAAACCTTATCATAGTCGATATTAGTTTTGGACACGACAATACAGCATGGATTATGGATGTGTTAGGCCGCATATGGTGTAAAACTGGTGTTACTATGAACACACCTGAAGGTCAAGGGTCGTGGTGGCAGGTGAGGCTACCTGTGTCAGTAGAATTAGAGGTACTAACTATTTACAGGTGAAGTATGCTGCAGTATGATCCCAGCACAAAAGAATTGAAACAGCACACAACAGGCTTATGGCTCCCTATGTCTTAATTAATTTACTTTTTTGCAGGTGAAAGATCAGTGGTAGAATTGTACCATGTGCTGATTATAGACAAATACAGCATATCTTTTAATAGAGCTAATGTTTCAGAATGAAATTTGTAACAATAAATGCTTCCTCTTGCCTATTATCAGCCAGTTCATTATAATACAGGCACAAAATATTAGTGTACAATACTTGTGCGAGGGATATGATACAGACATGAGGAGTATATATAGTAAGGGCACATACTTTGCAAACTAGAGGAACCGAGGGGAGGGAATAAAATGCATTCATACTTATCATTATCAAATGTCTCTTTTGAGAAAAGAATTATGGTCTTCTCTAATGGGCGATTCATATTTATTAAAAACCGTATAAGACTATCTGAACATTTTCTGTATTGTATCTTGACAAAAAAGTTTTTTGACTCGTGAACTGATGTACTGTGCTATCCTTACATGTTGATTTCCATGATGTATCTGCACTATTAATTTACTGAATGCTGCGAATTTCACTTGCCTTGTTGATTGTTTGTTAATTAAGCATTCCATAATTTTTTTTAGAAGTTTGCTGATATTTGAATGAATACATTTTTAGTACAAATAGATTTTTAACTATAGATGTGTACTACGAAAATAGAAAATTTAGTTTACAATTAGTTTTCGAATCATTTGACTTTTCATCACACCACAAGAGAATGCTATGCACGTATAAGTGAAATAAAGCTGTCAAGATGATATATGTAAGTTTAATTATCTGTACCCATAGTTTTTGAATTTAATTATATTTAAACTTTAGTAAAACTTAAAGAATGCTCAAGGGAATGTTTGATTGTAGTATGTTTGTAATGAAAATAATTTCTCTGATATTTGTAGGTTTCCTTTAGTGAATATATAATGCCAGATGGTAAGAAAACGACATTTGAACCTCTTGGAAAAGTTGGTGATGTTACACAAAATATTGCAAAAATGATTGTTGGACCTCAGGGTGGTCTGCTTGCCACTGGTCCTCAGGGTGTGTGGATTTGTCCAGATTTTAAAAATACTATACAGACATGTCGTGGAAATCTATTAGGTGAGTTTAAATGCTTATCAAAAAGATCGCCATTTTAGGAATTTGATGAAAATATCCTTTGCTTTGAAAATTAATTAATACAGTTTTTTCATTTGACAGAATACCTTAATAAGTTATATCAACCTAATAATTTGAAAAAAAAATCATTAAACTATCAATTTATTGGATATCTGATTGTTTACTTATTTACTCACCTTTTGTCGAATGTTTCAATTGTCTAATAATTTGATCTGCCAAATTTGTTGTTATTTTGCAAACATAACCTAGCTGCTGGAGTCAACTTATTTCTATTCATTCTCATTTTACTTACTTTGTTATCGTTTGGTCGCCTATGTCAATCATCACAAATCAGTGATTTTGAGTTTCATTGGCAACAATTGAAACATAATTATTTTTGCTATAAATCACTATTTTTTGCAGGTCATCGATGGGAACCTGCCTCTCCTATAGGATTAGCTTCCTCATCCAAATTTAGTGTTGTGTCAGCAGCTATTGCAGATGGTGAACATGGTACGTAAGTTTGCTGGTAAAGAAACACAGTTTAAATGTCTACAAGATTATGTCACACAGACTACATGTATTTGCCGGGTTTCTGCACTTGAAACACTAAGACATTCCTATTTGGGTATATGCTGATATGCCTTTAGACCTCAACAGCCTGTGCCATGCTATCAATACCATCAAGATAAATACAGTTTTGGCTATGTATGTGGAATTATGTTTTGAGACATGGGCATCCACTACTGACTGCTAGAGGATTACAAAAAGACGCCTCTGAATCATTCTACATTACCATGATAAGCATTTTGAAAGAAGTAATAAATTTTACGATTGTATGATCAATTGTTTTAGGAATGGTGTGGGCAATGCAACCGAATGGAGAAATATTCTGCTTTCCTCCAATGAATAGAAAATTTACTACAATACAGAAACCTCACAATTTAAAAAGCATGGACAAGTTTAATATTCTATCTTGTTCACAAGATGCAGTTTGGGCAGGGACTGCAGGGAATGAGGTTTACATTAGAACTGGTATGGGAGCTCACTGCCCATCAGGGGCAAATTGGGCAAAGTTAGATATGGAACAGTTAGGTAAAAACTGTACTACAATCATAATTATTTGCCGCAACAATTTCGTTGTACCTTTTTTCGTCTTGCGTGTTCCTATTATAGTGGTGTAAACTCTAGAAAAAACAGCCACTGTAGTTTATCAGTGCTGATGAATGTGTAACGATGACACTGAAAGCTTCTTTCATAAGCTTAATGTTTTTCTTCTTCCATAATAGTGCAGAGCTCTTAGGTAGAGTAATTTGCACTTGAGTGTGTATGTGCACATGTGCAAAAAATGTCAAATGTTGGTGCTTAAAAAACAAATTCCAAAACCATGTGTGCAATATATCCACTAACTATATTGGAACTTTTATAGCTGAATGAATATTTATGAAAATAATGACATCCAAGTAGTATTAGTAATACATGTTATATTTCTCAGTTTCCCTTTGTATTCTATGACTTTCTTGTATAAATTTCTACAACACTGCTCTACACATACCGTTGTATGCAGAAGTTCATATAACCCTATACTGTTGCTAACATCTAGATATCTTCACATAATAATTCTGTCATAATCTTGATTCTAGGTGATGCTAAAATTGTGCACATATCATGTGGTCAGCAGAATGTGTGGGCCGTTGATTCTAAAGGTTTTGTGTATCTCCGTATTGGAGTCAAGGCACCTTCATCACGGCTGTTAAATCAAGCCTGGGTACCTGTGGATGGCAAACCTCCTGGCTTGGGCAACTTATTCACAAAAGTGGTCACGAGTCCAAATGATTGGATGGTCAGTGTTCTTATTTTTTTAAGACATCAGAAAATGTTCCATTGATACCTAATAATAAATCTAATGGCAATTGGAGATAGTGCTTTTGTACTATATTTAGTCTATGATTAAAAGAGATAACGTTATGGTTGTTGTCATATGCATACGGACGGTTACTGAAACATCAGTTTTGCATACCGCAGATATGGGCCATTGACAGTAAAAAGAATGTCTATGTTCGAAATGGAGTTACAGAAAATATGCCGATTGGAACTAAATGGATCCTAGTGCCAGGTATGTGTGTGATAATCAGTTAGTTAATGATTATATTGGAATGACAATAGACTATTTGCATGCACTTGGTGGCTACTAGTCTCAAACTATGAATGAATTATGTGAGTGTGGGAAGAACGGCGGGAATTTTTGGGTCCAGACAAGTGGTTCCACCAAATGCATGCAAATAGACTGTGAACAATCTGGTATTAATCTTTATTTAAGACACAGTAACTAAATTTAACTAAAATGGTTGACCAAAATCAGGTTGTTTCACAAAATTGATAACTTCCCTTAGTGTTTATATCTTATTGTTACATATCGTTATACATTGCAATTGATCTTGTCAAGTCTGGACTATTTGAAATTTGCTGTTGTACTCCAAGCAGTTCTCTACCTTTGTCTCAAGTGTCTAAACATTGATTCTTCTCAGGCACCACAGCCCAGCAGCTAACCATTAGTGATGATACAATATGGGCTTTGAGTCCAGCTGGTGAAATGCTCTGCAGATATGGCGTAAGTCATGCTAATGCAATTGGAGATTACTGGAAAAAGATTCCTGGCGTTTTTTCATTTATATCAGGTATGTGCAAGTAAGATATATCTTGATAATGAGTTGATTTATGATAAAAGTTGATGGTGTCAAAGTATGCTTTCTAAACCTAATGACATCAACAGCTAACTTGTGCAATGAAATAGTGTTTCCGGCATGATTTGGTTATGCTAGAAGTGGATACAAAATATTTGTTGCAAGGACTGTTTGTATAGAGAAGCGAGAAATCAACTATTCCAAAAGCACACGGTTTTGGTGGTCTGAGTTATTTTGTTGTATGTGACTTGATCTTAACAGTTATATCACACTTGTCAGCATTAATAACAATGTTTTAACTTTATTTGTAGTTTCTCACCAAAACAAGCTATGGGCTATTAGTACATCGGGTCAGTTGTATCAGCACCATGCCAAACATTTAATACATTCTGAGCACACGGCATCTCCAGAAAGTGATAGTGGGTGGGAGGTGTTATGAATGTAACCGCTGGGGAGCTTTTTAAAATTGCTGAAAATCATACAAGTAGACAGATCATAGACAGTCGATTTGTGGTGAAATTCCTTAGCTTGTTAGAAATCCCAATTTTTTATAACTAAAGAATGTTTGAAAATCTACAGAAATAATTTTTTTGGGTTTGTGCTGTGCAATGAGTTATATATCACGTAGTTGAAAATTCATTTGTGCAAGCAGGACTTGTGTAATGTATTTTGTGAGAGAAGCTATATCATTACTACCACATTAACTCGTCGGTGCTTGGCTTTATCCCATTTTCCAGTTGTGCTAGTAAAACATGCCACAGTAACCAGCTGAAGAGCCACATAGTTATTTTACTAGATTTGTGGTCATTTTGGTGATTGCATTTAAAGGGCATTGACAAAAGTGATATATTACTATATATGTATTTCATTCTTGGGACTATTTTAACTGATTAAAAGTGCAATATAGTTTTGATGTAATTGATGCATAAAGTTTTGATTTTTCTCTTTTTGATGCCATTCCCTCAATTAAATCTTTATTATTAAATAAAGTTTGGGTATTTTATCTAACAGATTCTGCAAAAGTTTTATGCTGAAATAACTTTAAAGTACATGCATACAGAAATTCTTTATTTAATAGATGTTTACAGTACAGTATTTACAAGTTGGCTGAATTTTATTCGAGCACAATGTCGACATAATTCTATTAACAATATTATTTTTTAAAATAATTGTACAAGAGATTCCAAACTACACAAAACAAGCACTAAAATTGCATTAAAATCCATTTACAAAATTAAAGTTATCTTTCAACAAATGCATGCTTGCCATGCACATAACAGTACCCTTAATTTACACCACTCGTCTTGTATGCAGATATATTATACACATTCCAAAGTTATATAGGTCAGAAAACAGTTCAGTTGAAAACAGGAATTGTCTTCCATGAGGATCTATTAAATAAGTGCCAATTACTGAAATATTCCTCAAAAATGGTCCCTTCTGGAATTAATTTACTTAATCTATAGAATGTTTTGTATATTTTTCATGCAGGGCATTTCATAAAACTTGCGGATTTATGAAATGCCCTGCATGAAAAGTTTGAGTAGAGTAAATATCTATGGCTTAAACAAATTTCAAGAAAACAAGTTCTAACATTAATGTTATTTCTTCTGTCCCAAAGAATCTTGATTTGGGTCCGCTGATGCAGCTAGCATGGGTTGTAAAACCTGTAATACAAAATTGAACTACTACTAAAGAAGTCTTCATCAACACATCCTCAAATTATTAAGATTTACAAACAAATGCTAACAGGTGAATTTCCATAAAGAATTATCAAAATTGTGCACTACATGCATATGGATCAATTGATGTCCATGCAGAAGTAGGTTATGAAGTATTGAAACTGCAAGAGATAGTTCAAAACTAGGTATCTTTATTGTTTACTGCTATGACTAGAATATAAAATTATCGTACTTGTGAACTTGCCAAAGAGACTGGCACAGGAATTGTAATGAACTGTTGTCCAGCTGAAAAAATTAAACAATTTGTACAGATAAAAATAACATACAATTCTTGTGACTTGCACACGTTAGTATTTAAATAATGCATTATTTTTTTATTTGATATTTCTACATACACTGCATATTGGAAAAGGAAGACAAGGTTGTATTTTAATGATTTTCCCTGTATGTCTAAGTTTTAAAATTTCTCCATGAGGATCAAGACTGTATTTAGTTTATTTTTAATATTTTAGATAAACTATGATAAACGGATTATATGTACTGTAATATAATATGATAACATACTATTTTGCTGTTCTGGTAAAGTTAAAGCTGTCGGTGTCTGTGGAAAGTTAAATATTAGCCCCTCTGATAAACCACTTAATGTAGATGGCGCTGCATACACCACTCCTTGTGGTGTCTGATACATCACGGTGCCAGCCGCATTTGAAGACAATGTCTGATTATTTGCAACTAAAACAAAAGAAACTCATTGGTGTTGCATATATAAATTTTTCAAATAAAATTAGTGTTTGCCACTCAATGCTAACATTACCATACTTTTTGTAACAGTATATATGATACATATTTAGATATCTTATGGTGGTGTCACAAACTATAAGTGATTTTTCAGACATACTTTTCTCAATAATCAAAATACGGTCTTGTTTATATGCTGGCAAATATTATACCTACATGAGATTAATCTGCAAAAACATTAAAATTTGATGAGATGGCATAAAATTAACTTTATTGCCTGCCCTTATGCTCAAAAACGATTATAATGGTTCCAGCACAAAACTGTGAAATTGTGATTCACAATATCTATATCTCCAGGAAATCAATGATCACTAAAGCTAAGATCAAATTTAGCAAAAACTACCAATATATATAACAACTTATATTATTATATATTTACCCGAGGCAGGCATAGCACTTGTTGCGGTAACCGTAGCATCTGCTGCAGCACTGCTATTATGTGGGGATGAACCTGTAATGGAAGTCAAAGGCCGACATGAAATAATCTTGTTTTTATACAGACTGTTTCCTAAAGTGGTCACCTTAAACTGTGTTAGCTCCTATATATAATAAAGAAGAGCAGTGCCCACTCTTTTACTTGAAGATGGGTGCACAATGGTGGTTTGCTGAGGTTATTAAATACCACTATTGAAACAGAAATTTGATAAACGTTAAGGATGAAGCAACATGGGCACTAAAAGCAAGAGTGAAATAATACACTAATTTGCATTTTCAATCTTGGCGCACCTTAAACATTGAGTGAACATGACATCGTACAGCGACAGTATTGTAAGATCACTCCAGACAAGTTTGTAATGTATTTGTATTTATATAGCCCTTTATCTTACATATACAGTAAATCAAGGCGGCTTTGCATAAACTACACAGGACTTTTTTTTACACAATTACCACCTGCTTTCGGGCCTGTTCACTCCAAGAACAATCTCAACTCTCTCGGGAGCATATAGTGAGGCTGCCATATTCAGAGCACTACACTTAGTCAACTTGCAATTCAATCACACCCTAGCAGGTACGGATTTTATGCCTGAGTGAAAATAAACAATACAAAGGAAATGAAAGACTAATTGATGGTCAATTACCGACGGGAAACACAGCCCCTACTGTTGAGAGCCAGTTATTTTTTTTTTACCTTGAAAGGCATGTACAAGCCCAGGATCGAACCCGTTGCTGAGCATAGTGAATTCTGATGGTTGCTTTAGTATTCCTGTCACAGTTTAAAGCCACATGTACACCTGTGACTTGTTAATTATCCTCACCTGATAATGTAACAACTTGACTAGATGGGAACCTATACACTGTCTGGTTCTGCTGCTGTTGCTGTATCGGAAGCAGTCCAACAGGTGTGGCAAGTTGCTGAGTGTCTGTAAAAAAAGGTAAAATGCACTTAATAACTATAACTGTAATTTTTTTGATAACAGAGAGTACATTAGACGTGTATCCCAGCTATTAAAAATATACTTGTTAATGGATTCAGAACACAATAATGAGTTATTAATTTGCTCCGGTCAAACAAAAATGTTTTGGAATTAGTGTACAAAAGCATAAAACACCTATCAAGTCAATGACATTAAATGCAGATATTGAATACATATTCTTTACTTGGCTCATGTATTCATTCAACAGTTCAATGACACAAAGTTAACACAGACAATACAAGAAATGTAAAGAACCAATTCATCACCAACACTGTGGTGTACAATGATCGGAAATTTACAGTTCTGCTTAACAGTCGAGTGATACTAAAGAAAACCAAGGAGAACAAGCAGAGTTCAAAGCAACGTACAAAAAAGATGGAAATCATACAAGTCACATTTTTATGCATATTGTAAACTGTTCAATGAATAATAAAGAAAACAAATCTTACTCGGCAAGACAAATCCGAACAAGCAGAGTTCAAAGCAACGTACAAAAAAGATGGAAATCATACAAGTCACATTTTTATGCATATTGTAAACTG